>JAINUT010000876.1:0-109722 GCA_020205555.1 Panax stipuleanatus
TAGCATCAAAAAGAGCAATCACATCACTATCGTGTCCAAAACGATGCGTAGACCTCACACAAGTCTTCATTTAGGGAGACCTTCATATTGTTTCATTGGTTGTTTCAAATTTACAAAGAAAGAGGTGATTAAGAGTTATATTACTTCGTTCTAATTTGATTAGCATCAAAAGGAGCAATTTCATCACTATCGCGTCAAAAACGATCCGTAGACCTCACACAAGTATTCATTTAGGAACCTTCATATTGTTTCCTTGGTTGTTTCAAATTTACAAGGAAACGGTTGATTAAGAGGTGTATTACATCGTTCTAGTTTGATTAGCTTCAAAAGGAGAAACCCATGACTTTTTCTGTTCAAAACCATGCGTATATCTCACACAAGTCTTCATTTAAGGAGACCTTCTTATTATTTCATTGGTTCTCTAGAATTGTCAAAGAAAGAGGTGATTAGGTGTCCAATTACTTCGTTCTATTTTGATTAGCATCAAAAGGAGCAATCCGATGACTATCGCGTTAAAAACGAATCGTACATCTCACACAAGTCTTGATTTAGGTAGACTTTCTTATTGTTTCAATGGTTCTCTTAAATTGTCAAAGAAAGATGTGATTATGAGTCCTATGTATTTCGTTCTAGTTTGAGTAGCATCAAAAGGAACAATCTTATCACTAGTGCCTTCAAAACGATCCGTACATCTCACACAAATCTTCATTTAGGGAGACTTCTTATCGTTTCCTTAGTTAACTCAAATTGTCGAAATATAGGTGATTATGAGTCTTATAACTTCGTTCTAGTAGAAATTAGCATCAAAAGTAGCAATCCCAGTCACTATCGCGTCCAAAACGATAGGTAGACCTAACACAAGTCTTGATTTAGGTAGACCTTCCTATTGTTTCATTGGTTTTCTCAAATTGTCAAAGAAAGAGGTCATCATGTGTCCTATGACTTTGTTCTAGTTTGATTAGCATTAAAAGAAGCAATCCTATCACAAGTGCCTTCAAAACGATGCGTACGTCTCACACAAGTTTTCATTTAAGGAGACATTCTTATTATTTCATTAGTTCTCTAAAATTGTCAAAGAAAGAGATGATTACCAGTTCTATTATTTCATTCTAATTTGATTAGCATCAAAAGGAGCAATCCAGTGACTATCGCATTAAAAACGATGCGTACATCTCACACAAATCTTGATTTAGGGAGACCTTCTTATTGTTTCATTGGTTTTCTCAAATTGTCAAAGAAAGAGGTGATTATGTGTCAAATGACTTTATTCTAGTTTGATTAGCATCAAAAAGAGCAATCCTATCACTAGTGCCTTCAAAACGATCCTTACATATCACACAAGTTTTCATTTAGGAAGACCTTTTTATTGTTTTATTAGTTCTCTCAAATTGTCAAAATACAGGTGATTATGAGTCCTATTAATTCATTCTAGTAGAAATTAGCATCAAAAAGAGCAATCACATCACTATCGTGTCCAAAACGATGCGTACACCTCACACAAGTCTTCATTTAGGGAGACCTTCATATTGTTTCATTGGTTGTTTCAAATTTACAAAGAAAGAGGTGATTAAGAGTTATATTACTTCGTTCTAATTTGATTAGCATCAAAAGGAGCAATTCCATCACTATCGCGTCAAAAACGATCCGCAGACCTCACACAAGTATTCATTTAGGGAGACCTTCATATTGTTTCCTTGGTTGTTTCAAATTTACAAGGAAACGGTTGATTAAGAGTTGTATTACATCGTTCTAGTTTGATTAGCTTCAAAAGGAGAAACCCATGACTCGGGTTCAAAACCATGCGTACATCTCACACAAGTCTTCATTTAAGGAGACCTTCTTATTATTTCATTGGTTCTCTAGAATTGTCAAAGAAAGAGGTGATTAGGTGTCCAATTACTTCGTTCTATTTTGATTAGCATCAAAAGGAGCAATCCGATGACTATCGCGTTAAAAACGAAGCGTACATCTCACACAAGTCTGATTTAGGTAGACTTTCTTATTGTTTCAATGGTTCTCTTAAATTGTCAAAGAAAGATGTGATTATGAGTCCTATGTATTTCGTTCTAGTTTGAGTAGCATCAAAAGGAACAATCTTATCACTAGTGCCTTCAAAACGATCCGTACATCTCACACAAATCTTCATTTAGGGAGACTTTCTTATCGTTTCCTTAGTTAACTCAAATTGTCGAAATATAGGTGATTATGAGTCCTATAACTTCGTTCTAGTAGAAATTAGCATCAAAAGTAGCAATCCCGTCACTATCGCGTCCAAAACGATAGGTAGACCTCACACAAGTCTTGATTTAGGTAGACCTTCCTATTGTTTCATTGGTTTTCTCAAATTGTCAAAGAAAGAGGTCATCATGTGTCCTATGACTTTGTTCTAGTTTGATTAGCATCAAAAGAAGCAATCCTATCACAAGTGCCTTCAAAACGATGCGTACGTCTCACACAAGTTTTCATTTAAGGAGACATTCTTATTATTTCATTAGTTCTCTAAAATTGTCAAAGAAAGAGATGATTAGCAGTTCTATTATTTCATTCTAATTTGATTAGCATCAAAAGGAGCAATCCAGTGACTATCGCATTAAAACGATGCGTACATCTCACACAAAGTCTTGATTTAGGGAGACCTTCTTATTGTTTAATTGGTTTTCTCAAATAGTCAAAGAAAGAGGTGATTAT
Source organism: Panax stipuleanatus (assembly GCA_020205555.1). Lineage (NCBI taxonomy): Eukaryota > Viridiplantae > Streptophyta > Magnoliopsida > Apiales > Araliaceae > Panax > Panax stipuleanatus. The sequence goes on from JAINUT010000876.1 coordinate 2,689, forward strand.
GTGTCAATGACTTTATTCTAGTTTGATTAGCATCAAAAAGAGCAATCCTATCACTAGTGCCTTCAAAACGATCCTTACATATCACACAAGTTTTCATTTAGGGAAGACCTTTTTATTGTTTTATTAGTTCTCTCAAATTGTCAAAATACAGGTGATTATGAGTCCTATTAATTCATTCTAGTAGAAATTAGCATCAAAAAGAGCAATCACATCACTATCGTGTCCAAAACGATGCGTAGACCTCACACAAGTCTTCATTTAAGGGAGACCTTCATATTGCTTCATTGGTTGTTTCAAATTTACAAAGAAAGAGGTGATTAAGAGTTATATTACTTCGTTCTAATTTGATTAGCATCAAAAGGAGCAATTCCATCACTATCGCGTCAAAAACGATCCGCAGACCTCACACAAGTATTCATTTAGGGAGACCTTCATATTGTTTCCTTGGTTGTTTCAAATTTACAAGGAAACGGTTGATTAAGAGTTGTATTACATCGTCCTAGTTTGATTAGCTTCAAAAGGAGAAACCCATGACTCGCGTTCAAAACCATGCGTACATCTCACACAAGTCTTCATTTAAGGAGACCTTCTTATTATTTCATTGGTTCTCTAGAATTGTCAAAGAAAGAGGTGATTAGGTGTCCAATTACTTCGTTCTATTTTGATTAGCATCAAAATGAGCAATCCGATGACTATCGCGTTAAAAACGAAGCGTACATCTCACACAAGTCTTGATTTTGGTAGACTTTCTTATTGTTTCAATGGTTCTCTCAAATTGTCAAAGAAAGATGTGATTATGAGTCCTATGTATTTCGTTCTAGTTTGAGTAGCATCAAAAGGAACAATCTTATCACTAGTGCCTTCAAACGATCCGTACATCTCACACAAATATTCATTTAGGGAGACCTTCTTATCGTTTCCTTAGTTAACTCAAATTGTCGAAATATAGGTGATTATGAGTCCTATAACTTCGTTCTAGTAGAAATTAGCATCAAAAGTAGCAATCCCATCACTATCGCGTCCAAAACGATAGGTAGACCTAACACAAGTCTTGATTTAGGTAGACCTTCCTATTGTTTCATTGGTTTTCTCAAATTGTCAAAGAAAGAGGTCATCATGTGTCCTATGACTTTGTTCTAGTTTGATTAGCATCAAAAGAAGCAATCCTATCACAAGTGCCTTCAAAACGATGCGTAAATCTCACACAAGTTTTCATTTAAGGAGACATTCTTATTATTTCATTAGTTCTTTAAAATTGTCAAAGAAAGAGGTGATTACCAGTTCTATTATTTCATTCTAATTTGATTAGCATCAAAAGGAGCAATCCCGTGACTATTGCATTAAAAACGATGCGTACATCTCACACAAGTCTTGATTTAGGGAGACCTTCCTATTGTTTCATTGGTTTTCTCAAATTGTCAAAGAAAGAGGTGATTATGAGTCATATGACTTTGTTCTAGTTTGATTAGCATCAAAAAGAGCAATCCTATCACTAGTGCCTTCAAAACGATCCTTACATCTCACACAAGTTTTCATTTAGGGAGACCTTTTTATTATTTCATTAGTTCTCTCAAATAGTCAAAATATAGGTGATTATGAGTCCTATTTATTAATTCTAGTAGAAATTAGCATCAAAAAAAGCAATCACATCACTATCGTGTCCAAAACGATGCGTAGACCTCACATAAGTCTTCATTTAGGGAGACCTTCATATTGTTTCATTGGTTGTTTCAAATTTACAAAGAAAGAGGTGATTAAGAGTTATATTACTTCGTTCTAATTTGATTAGCATCAAAAGGAGCAATTTCATCACTATCGCGTCAAAAACGATCCGTAGACCTCACACAACTATTCATTTAGGAAGACCTTCATATTGTTTCCTTGGTTGTTTCAAATTTACAAGGAAACGATTGATTAAGAGTTGTATTACATCGTTCTAGTTTGATTAGCTTCAAAAGGAGAAACCCATGACTCGTGTTCAAAACCATGCGTACATCTCACACAAGTCTTAATTTAAGGAGACCTTCTTATTATTTCATTGGTTCTCTCGAATTGTCAAAGAAAGAGGTGATTAGGTGTCCAATTACTTCGTTCTAATTTGATTAGCATCAAAAGGAACAATCCGATGACTATCGCGTTAAAAACGAAGCGTACATCTGACACAAGTCTTGATTTATGTAGAATTTCTTATTGTTTCATTGGTTCTCTTAAATTGTCAAAGAAAGATGTGATTATGAGTCCTATGTATTTCGTTCTAGTTTGAGTAGCATCAAAAGGAACAATCTTATCACTAGTGCCTTCAAAACGATCCGTACATCTCACACAAATCTTCATTTAGGGAGACCTTCTTATCGTTTCCTTAGTTATCTCAAATTATCGAAATATAGGTGATTATGAGTTTTATAACTTCGTTCTAGTAGAAATTAGCATCAAAAGTAGAAATCCCATCACTATCGCGTCCAAAACGATAGGTAGACCTAACACAAGTCTTGATTTAGGTAGACCTTCCTATTGTTTCATTGGTTTTCTCAAATTGTCAAAGAAAGAGGTCATCATGTGTCGTAAGACTTTATCTAGTTTGATTAGCATCAAAAGAAGCAATCCTATCACAAGTGCCTTCAAAACGATGCGTACATCTCACACAAGTTTTCATTTAAGGAGACATTCTTATTATTTCATTAGTTCTCTAAAATTGTCAAAGAAAGTGGTGATTAGCAGTTCTATTACTTCGTTCTAATTTGATTAGCATCAAAATGAGCAATCCCGTGACTATCGCATTAAAAACGATGCGTACATCTCACACAAGTCTCTATTTAGGGAGACCTTCTTATTGTTTCATTGGTTTTCTCAAATTGTCAAAGAAAGAGGTGATTGTGTGTCATATGACTTTGTTCTAGTTTGATTAGCATCAAAAAGGGCATCCTATCACTAGTGCCTTCAAAACGATCCTTACATCTCACACAAGTTTTCATTTAGGGAGACCTTTTTATTGTTTCATTAGTTCTCTCAAATTGTCAAAATATAGGTGATTATGAGTCCTATTAATTCATTCTAGTAGAAATTAGCATCAAGAAGAGCAATCACATCACTATCGTGTCCAAAACGATGCGTAGACCTCACACAAGTCTTCATTTAGGGAGACCTTCATATTGTTTCTTTGGTTGTTTCAAATTTACAAAGAAAGAGGTGATTAAGAGTTATATTACTTCGTTCTAATTTGATTAGCATCAAAAGGAGCAATTCCATCACTATCGCCTTAAAAATGATCCGTAGAACTCACACAAGTATTCATTTAGGAAGACCTTCATATTGTTTCCTTGGCTGTTTCAAATTTACAAGGAAACGGTTGATTAAGAGTTGTATTACATCGTTCTAGTTTGATTAGCTTCAAAAGGAGAAACCCATGACTCGGGTTCAAAACCATGCGTACATCTCACACAAGTCTTCATTTAAGAAGACCTTCTTATTATTTCATTGGTTCTCTAGAATTGTCAAAGAAAGAGGTGATTAGGTGTCCAATTACTTCGTTCTAGTTTGATTAGCATCAAAAGGAGGAATCCGATGACTATCGCGTTAAAAACGAAGCGTACATCTCACACAAGTCTTGATTTAGGTAGACTTTCTTATTGTTTCATTGGTTCTCTTAAATTATCAAAGAAAGATGTGATTATGAGTCCTATGTATTTCGTTCTAGGTTGAGTAGCATCAAAAGGAACAATCTTATCACTAGTGCCTTCAAAACGATCCGTACTCACACAAGTCTTCATTTAGGGAGACCTTCTTATTGTTTCATTAGTTACCTCAAATTGTCAAAATATAGGTGATTATGAGTCCTATAACTTCGTTTTAGTAGAAATTAGCATCAAAAGTAGCAATCCTATCACTATCGCGTCCAAAAACCTTCCTATTGTTTCAATGGTTTTCTCAAATTGTCAAAGAAAGAGGTCATCATGAGTCCTATGAATTTGTTCTAGTTTGATTAGCATTAAAAGAAGCAACCTTATCACTAGTGCCTTCAAAACGATGCGTACATCTCACACAAGTTTTCATTTAAGGAGACATTCTTATTATTTCATTAGTTCTTTAAAATTGTCAAAGAAAGAGGTGATTAGCAGTTTTATTACTTTGTTCTAATTTGATTAGCATCAAAAGGAGCAATCCCGTGACTATCGCATTAAAAACGATGCGTACATCTCACCCAACTCTTGATTTAGGGAGACCTTTATTGGTTTTCTCAAATTGTCAAAAAGAGATGATTATGAGTCATATGACTTTGTTCTTGTTTGATTAGCATCAACAAGAGCAATCCTATCACTAGTGCCTTCAAAACGATCCTTACACCTCACACAAGTTTTCATTTAGGGAGACCTTTTTATTATTTCGTTAGTTTTCTCAAATTGTCAAAATATAGGTGATTATGAGTCCTATTACAGCGTTCTGGTAGAAATTAGCATCAAAAAGAACAATCACATTACTATCGTGTCCAAAACGATGCGTAGACCTCACAACAAGTCTTCATTTAGGGAGACCTTCATATTGTTTCATTGGTTGTTTTAAATTTACAAAGAAAGAGGTTATTAAGAGTTATATTACTTCGTTCTAATTTGATTAGCATCAAAAGGAGCAATTCCATCACTATCGCGTCAAAAACGATCCGTAGACCTCACACAAGTATTCATTTAGGGAGACCTTCATAATGTTTCCTTGGTTGTTTCAAATTTACAAGGAAACGGTGGATTAAGAGTTGTATTACATCGTTCTAGTTTGATTAGCTTCAAAAGGAGAAACCCATGACTCGTGTTCAAAACCATGCGTAGATCTCACACAAGTCTTCATTGAAGGAGACCTTATTATTATTTTATTGGTTCTCTAGAATTGTCAAAGAAAGAGGTGATTAGGTGTCCTATTACTTCGTTCTAATTTAATTAGCATCAAAAGGAGCAATCCGATGACTATCGCGTTAAAAACGAAGCGTACATCTCACACAAGTCTTGATTTAGGTAGACTTTCTTATTGTTTCATCGGTTCTCTCAAATTGTCAAAGAAAGATGTGATTATGAGTCCTATATATTTCGTTCTAGTTTGAGTAGCATCCAAAGGAACAATCTTATCACTAGTGCCTTCACAACGATCCGTACATCTCACACAAGTCTTCATTTAGGGAGACATTCTTATTGTTTCATTAGTTATCTCAAATTGTCAAAATATAGGTGATTATGAGTCCTATAACTTCGTTCTAGTAGAAATTAGCATCAAAAGTAGCAATCTTATCACTATCGCGTCCAAAACGATAGGTAGACCTCACGTAAGTCTTCATTTAAGGAGACCTTCATATTGTTTCATTGGTTGTTTCAAATTTAAAAAGAAAGAGGTGATTAAGAGTTGTATTACTTCGTTCTAGTTTGATTAGCGTCAAAAGGAGAAACCAATGACTATCGCGTTCAAAACCATGCATACATCTCACACAAGTCTTCATTTAAGGAGACCTTCTTATTGTTTCATTGGTTCCCTAAAATGGTCAAAGAAAGAGGTGATTAGGAGTCCTATTACTTCGTTCTAATTTGACTAGCATCAAAAGGAGCAATCCCATTACTATCACGTTAAAAACGATGCGTACATCTCGCACAAGTCTTGATTTAGGTAGACCTTTCTATTACATCATTGGTTTTCTCAAATTGTCAAAGAAAGAGGTCATCATGTGTCCTATGACTTTGTTCTAGTTTAATTAGCATCAAAAGAAGCAATCCTATCACTGGTGCCTTCAAAACGATGCGTACATCTCACACAAGTCTTCATTTAAGGAGACATTCTTATTATTTCATTAGTTCTCTACAATTGTCAAAGAAAGAGATGATTAGGAGTTCTATTACTTCGTTCTAATTTGATTAGCATCAAAGGAGAAATCCCGTGACTATCACGTTAAAAACGATGCGTACATCTCACACAAGTTTTGATTTAGGGAGATCTTCTTATTGTTTCATTGGTTTTCTCAAATTGTCAAAGAAAGAGGTGATTATAAGTCATATGACTTTTTTCTAGTTTGATTAGCATCAAAAAGGGAAATCAAATCACTAGTGCCTTCAAAACGATCCTTACATCTCACATAAGTTTTCATTTAGGGAGACCTTTTTATTGTTTCATTAGTTCACTCAAATTGTCAAAATATAGGTGATTATGAGTCCTATTACTTCGTTCTAGTAGAAAATAGCATCAAAAGGAGCAATCACATCACTATCGTGTCCAAAACGATGCGTACATCTCACACAAGTCTTCATTAGGAGTTGTATTACATCGTTCTAGTTTAATTATCTTCAAAATGAGAAACCCATGACTCGCGTTCAATACCATGCTTTCAAAACCATGCGTACATCTCGCACAAGTCTTCATTTAAGGAGACCTTCTTATTATTTCATTGGTTCTCTAGATTTGTCAAAGAAAGAGGTGATTACGTGTCCTATTACTTCGTTCAAATTTGATTAGCATCAAAAGGAGCAATCCCATGAATATCGCGTTAAAAACGAAGCGTATATCTCACACAAGTCTTGATTTAGGTAGACTTTCTTATTGTTTCATTGGTTATCTCAAATTGTCAAAGAAAGATGTGATTATGAGTCCTATGTATTTCGTTCTAGTTTGAGTAGCATCAAAAGAAACAATATTATCACTAGTGCCTTCAAAACGATCCGTACATCTCACACAAGTCTTCATTTAGGGAGACCTTCTTATTGTTTCATTAGTTATCTCAAATTGTCAAAATATAGGTGATTATGAGTCCTATAACTTCGTTCTAATAGAAATTGGCATCAAAAGTAGCAATCCCATCACTAACGTGTCCAAAATGATAGGTAGACCTCACACAAGTCTTCATTTAGGGAGACCTTATTGTTTCATTGGTTGTTTCAAATTTAAAAAGAAAGAGGTGATTAAGAGTTGTATTACTTCGTTCTAGTTTGATTAGCGTCAAAAGGAGAAACCCATGACTATCGAATCCAAAACCATGCGTACATCTCACACAAGTCTTCATTTAGGGAGACCTTCTTATTGTTTCATTGGTTCTCTAAAATTGTCAAAGAAAGAGGTGATTAGGAGTCCTATTACTTCGTTCTAATTTGACTAGCATCAAAAGAAGCAATCCCATGACTATCGCGTTAAAAACGATGCGTACGTCTCACATGTTGGGTTTGTACGAAATCGTGACGCAATCAAATTGCAAAAATTAGCGGAAGCATGGTATATCAGAGTTTAAAAAAAATTTCTACAAAACCATTACCCGGATCATCCTTTATGCAAATTATTAATTTAAAACGATAAATAAGAAGTTATGGAATCATACCCTTGTAGAACGAAGCTTCCACAGGTACTAGTTCAACTCCTTGTTCTTCGTGATCTCCTTGAATTTCCGGATTAGATTCCTTCCTTTGATCAATGTTAGCCACCCAAGTGTTTGGCCTCTAGAGGTGATCCACCAAGGAAGATGAATTATCAAGAAGGAGGGTGGTTGGCTTAGTTTTCTATCCTCTATAGAAAAGGAGTACTCTCCAACAATTGGAATTGCATCATCTAATATCTATTATAAGACTCCTCTTATATAGATATTAGTCAACCATTCTAATCCTATTAGACATGGGATTTCTTTTAATTAATTAAACTCCTTTAATTAATTTAGGCTTCCCACCACATGGGAATAATTAATTAAATTCATTTAATTAATTTGTCTCCTAATCTTATTAGGAATAAATGAGAGTACTAAATATTAAATTAATTACTAAACTCCTTTAGAAATTAAAATAATAATAATTGTAATAATATTAATAAGACTCCTCTTATTAATTTATATTTAATATTTCCAAAATATTAAATAATAAACATTAAGCTATTTAATTTATTCTATCACCATAGATTAAATTAATTATACTTAATGCATTATTACGATTATGCCATTACCTTCTTAAATAATTATTCTTCCTTTTATGGTGTGACCCTTTAGGTTCTCCATATTAAACCGGTTGTGAATAAATCAATTAAAACAATTTTAATCTTATTTAAATAAATAAATTAAACTAATAATCTATTTAAATAAATAATATTTATTCTACAATAGGGATAAGCCTCCCTAGCGATCAACGACTTTCCAGATAATATAGATTTCAACATTAATCATAAAAGAACCTGTGAGTTAATAGTTACCATACAATTCAATCCTTCCACCATACAATGTCCCAATTAAATATAAGACATGGATTTACTGTCAAGTCTTATTTTATTTAATTATATGTATTTCGATTAGAAAATGCACAACTCCAAATAATGCAAATTAAAAACTCCTTTCTAATTTCATTTCACCTTGGCCAAGGATTCCTGGGTTGTCATTTAACGAATCACATAGGACATATCTCCTCTTTTACTAGAGGTGGTAGATTCTTTATTGATCATTCATTATCTCCATATGTAACTCATTATACCCAAGCATACCCTATATATGCCTTAAAAGGTCTTAAGGAATAAGTCAAAGTATAATTTGTTACATACAAGATACTATGATGATCTCAAGTCCAAGGATCACTTGTACTACTATCACATTAGGAATTCCTATTGACATGCGAGTAAAACTCCATTAGGTATTCCATAGCGAATCACGTTCAGTGAACTTATTCTCCAATAAGCACCTACATACTTGCTTTAGTGTCTCCACACAAATGATCATGAGATCAATCATCCTCATCCAATGAGCAAGCAACATATGTACCAATCTATCCGGATTTACTAATCCCCTTTTTAGTAATCCCACGATTGGGAACTATTTTAGTTTTAAAACTTTCTAAGAATTTAGATCTCATTAGCATGATCATCATCATGATTCTAAAAGCTTTGCTTAAAACTATGGGTTATTTACATATTATAAAAACAGCAACATGTAGATAATTAAATGCCTTTAATAAATGAATATTTTATTAATAAATAAATAAGATTGTTTACAAAGTACGTGCTTTATCATCATACATGATTGGCTTGTATGCACACTACTATCAATCTCCCATTTGTACTAAAGCCAATCGCCATGGTATCTCATACCCATCTTCTCTAAGTGACGATCAAACTGCTATTGTGTTAAAGCTTTAGTAAATGGATCTGCAATGTTGTCTTGAGAGTCTACACTCTCCTCTTTCAATGATTTTTTTAATCAAAGTGCCGCAACACATGTTTAGATTCAAGATGAGACTTAGGAACTATTCCTAGTTCTGTAATGAACTTTTCATCCGAAACAACAACTTGCAGCTTCACTTACAGTTATATACTTTGTCTTTGTCACTAACCCAGCAACTTTTGCTGTTTGAAACCTTTCCAATTTACTGCACCACCTTTTAAGGTAACGACTTACCATAAAGTGGATTTTGTTGTCGTCTTGGTCAGTCTGAAAACTTGAGTCTGTTTAGTCTTCTAGTTTAATTCAGACCCATCATGTGTCATGATGACATCCTTAGTGTCAGTTAAGTACTTTGAGATGTTTATCACTGTCTCACAGAGATCTTCTCCAGAATATGACTGATCAACATCAAGTCTTGTATATTTCATTGCATACATAATAGTTACTTATGCGATCTCTCTTTTACTGAGGACAATTTTAGAGAGATACACTCCATGGCTCATCATCATGAGGCACCTTTTGGAGTTGCCATGCTAAACGCCTTTAGCATCTAATGAATATACGTTTCCATGGGTTAAGCCGAACATCCTTTTAAATCTATTAATACAGATTTATATCCCCAATGTGGGATGTTCTACCCAAATCATTCATGGAGGAATGTTTAGACAACTTTATTTTGATCGATTTTAGCATAGAAATTTCATTCCCTATCAGTAATATATCATCAACATATAATACATGGAATGAAATAGCGCTCCCACTAACCTTCTTGTACACACATGGTTCATTGTCATTTTTGATAAAATCAAACTCTTTGATTGTCTCATCAAAACGAATGTTCCATCTACGAGAAGCTTGCTTCAATCCATAAATGGATCATTGCAACTTACAAACTTGATTTATTCCAACCTTTGAAACAAATCCCTCTGGCTATGTCATATACACATCCTCCTCAAGTTTCCCATTGAGGAAGGCCGTTTTCACATCCATCTGCCAGATCTAATAGTCGTTATAAGCTGCAATCGCAAGCAAAATCCGAATGGACTTGAGCATAGCTACTGGTGAAAAGGTTTCATCATAGTCAACTCCTTGTCTTTGTTTGAAACCTTTTGCAACCAGTCGGGCCTTATAGGTCTCCACCTTGCCGTCCTCTCTAGTCTTTCTTTTAAAGACCCATTTACACCCAATAGGCTTAATGCCTTCAGGTGGTGAAACCAAAGTCCATACTTTGTTTTCATACATGGAGTCCATTTCGGATTTTATGGCTTCAAGCCATTTCCCTGAGTCTTTATTACTCATAGCCTGTTCGTAATTCAATGGATCATCATCATTCATGATGTGTACCTCATCGTCATCCTCTATAACGAATCCATACCTCTCAGGTATCTTCGGTACTCTTCCAGATTTACGAACAGGGTGTGGTATTGTAGGTTCTTCTACTTGGTCAGGTACCTGACTTTGATCCATGGTAATTTGTGGTTCTTGAACTTCTTCAAGATATATCTTACTCCCACTGACCCCTTCATGGATAAACTCATTTTCGAAGAAGGCAGCATGTTTCGCAACAAACACTTTTTGATCAGTTGGATGATAGAAATAATACCCTACAGTTTCTTTAGGGTATCCCACAAATCTACCCTTGTCAGATTTAGTTTATAGCTTATCATGTTCAAACTTTTTGACATAAGCTGGACAACCCCAAGTCTTAACATGCTTAAGATTTGGTTTCCTCCATTTTCACATCTCATATGGAGTCTTTGGGGCGGATTTGGTAGGTACCTTGTTAAGTAGGTAAGCAGCCGTTTCTAGGGCATATCCCAGAAAGAAATTGGAAGGTCAGTAAAACTCATCATGGATCGAACCATGTCCAACAGTGTTCGATTTCTCCTTTCAGATACTCCATTTAACTGTGGTGTACCTGGAGGAGTCCATTGTGAGATTATACCATTTTCTTTGAGACAATTGAGAAACTCACCGCTTAAGTATTCTCCACCTCGATCTGATCGAAGTATCTTTATACTCTTGCCCGTTTGTTTCTCTACTTCACTTCTGAACTCTTTGAACTTTTTAAATGATTCTGACTTGTATTTCATTAAATACACATATCCAAATCTTGAGTGATCATCAGTGAAAGTAATAAAATAAGAATACCCACCCCGTGCACTTGTTGTCATAGGTCCACAAACGTCTGTGTGAATCAATGCCAACAACTCTGTAACTCTTTCTCCTTTTCTACTAAAAGGAGATTTAGTCATTTTACCCATGAGACAAGATTCATAAGTTGGATATGATTCATAATCAGATAGCTCGAGGAGCCCATCTTTATGCAACTTGAATAATCTTGTTTCAATGATATGAACGAGTCTACAGTGCCACATGTAGGTATAATTAATATCATCTCTTTTCCTTTTCTTAGTTTGTTCAATTTGAAAAATATTTTCTTGTAAGTCAAGTGTATAAAGTCCATTTCGCAAATTTTCAATACCATATAAAACATCGTCTTTATAAATAGAACAACTATTGTTCTTTATAACAACGTTAAATCCTTCCATATCCAATACAGAAATTGAAATAATGTTTTTAATAATATTCAGAACATAATAAAAATTATTAAGATAAATGGACTTGCCCGAAGGCATTGCTAAACAATAAGTTCCTACAGCTAATGCAGCAACCTTTGCTCCATTCCCCACTCGTAGGATCACCTCATCATTGTTCAGCTTTCTACTTCTGACCAGTCCCTTCACATTATTACATATGTGCGAACCACAGCCGGTATCCAATACCCAAGTAGAATTTTGACTTTCTGAAAAATTAATTTTAATCATGAACAAACCTTGATTGGAAGTCGAAGCTTCTCCAAGCTTCTTCTCTGCCAGAAACTTCTTGCAGTTCCTCTTCCAATGACCCAGCTCGTTGCAATGGAAGCACATTCCTTTGCTAGCTGGATCAGGTTTCTTTTGTTCCTTTATGTTCACCTTGCCCTTGGTCATCCGAGATCGGAAGAGCTCCTTAGATATCTCATATCTAGCAGTCCTACTTTGTTCACCATACAACTCCTTGAGGTGAATCAACATAGTAGGAGCATCCATGTTTTTGTGCTGACGCTGAAGCTCGTTATTCATGGATGCGAGCATGATGCATTGAGCCACAAATGGATCATCTTGCCACTTTACAATGGTGGCAATCTCTTCCTTAGAGGCTATTTCTGGAACAGTTCCAGGGACAGATGAGTTTAGAATATAAGAAATCTTTTCAGCAGTGAGAACTATTCTCAGATTTCTTAGCCAGTCCGTATAATTCGGCCCGGTAAGCTTATTAGCATCAAGTATGCTTCGCAGTGAAATTAGTGATTTTGACATTTTTAAAATTCTGCATGTGAAAAACAGCATTTTAGCAAACATTCATTTTATTAATTTTGCATACCAAAATAAATTTAGGTCTTTATTTTAAATTGGTATCTCCCACTATTTTTATCAAACTATATTACCCTCACTTATATAGTTCGGCAACATCTAATTAAAGATTTGCTAGTGAGAATAAGGATCCCATTTCAAATGTATATAACCTTGTGGATAGCACAACAAGCGATATACAAATAAATAGGTAGACAACTCTTGTCAATTACATCACTATATAACTCCTTTTATTTTACCTCTTAAATCATAATGGTCAAGTGTGTGCACATCCGAACTAAAATGATTTAAGTTAAGTCCAGCCTAGCACTTCTATAAATTCAAAAAAGAAAAATTTTCGTCCTTGTGGATAGCACAACAAGACTAGATCGTTCAATTTTCTTGATAAGCATCAAATGTGATTAATTAACATCTTAAATACACAATACTCGCCTTGTGGATAGCACAACAAGCTCATATTAAATATTTAATACTCTATTAATTTATCATGCTAGAAGGCGACGTTCGATATTCCAAATATCATTTGAACGCTTCGGACTTAATATTATTTCTTTGAGGGGTTTGTTATTATTTGTCTCATCTTGTTTAGCGCACATGCACATATATATATAAAATACGCGTCATTTTATTAAACATGCGAAGCATGTTTGCATAAAATATAATATATATAATATTTAGCATGCAATATAGAATATTATATTCTACCCGGATTGATTATGGACTTTTATTCTAGTTTGGTTCACTAGAGCCACCAAGTGAACCAAAAGGTCAAACCTAGGAGTGCAAGAATTTAAATTTAAATATAACTATTACATTTAAACCGGGCTCCATACAAACGGGTCTTCACGCGCTCCTTGCTCCTTGGTCTCCAATTTCTTCAAAATAATTCTAACTATTTCTATTACATTAAACTATTTAATTTAAATAGAAACCTTGATCAGCAGTCAAGGGGAAGTACATACGAGGGAGATAGAATTTTACATCAAGAAAAAAAAATTTAGAGAAGACGAGGTACACAGACCCCATTTAATAAAACCCATTCATTCAAGCATTTAACTAAAATAAAATCCAATCACATTGGTCAAATAGTCCATAATCAATCCCCGTTTATTATCATACATATCACCATATATATCAATAAAAAAATATTCATCTCATGAATTAAAACATTCCAAATATATATGAGTATCATTTAATGGGCAATTTTAAATTGCATGAAATCCAATTTCAAGATTAAAATAAACTCTTTATTTTAATTATAAAATTATTTAGAATATAATATATAAATATATCATATATATATATATATATAATATAAATTTACATTTATTTTTTAAAAAGAAGTCACCTTCTTTTATTAAAAGAGTCCTGCAGGTTTATTAAAAGAGTTCTTTATTGATGGGTCATCTTCTTTTTGGAGTAAGAAAGAGACAACACATTTTCTTTGCAGAATTCAAGATTAGCACCCAAAAAAAAAAAAAAATCTGATTCGTCCCAAAAAAAAACAACATTTTTTTTTTCTTAAAAAAAAATAATTTTATACAATAAAACTATGCCCAATAAATTATTTTAAATATATACCCATATGTATATGAAATCAAAAATAAATTAATAATTGTATAAAGGTTTGGCTCTGATGGCACTGTTGGGTTTGTACGAAATCGTGACGCAATCAAATTGCAAAAATTAGCGGAAGCATGGTATATCAGAGTTTAAAAAAAAAAATCTACAAAACCATTATCCGGATCATCCTTTATGCAAATTATTAATTTAAAACGATAAATAAGAAGTTATGGAATCATACCCTTGTAGAACGAAGCTTCCACAGGTACTAGTTCAACTCCTTGTTCTTCGTGATCTCCTTGAATTTCCGAATTAGATTCCTTCCTTTGATCAACGTTAGCCACCCAAGTGTTTGGCCTCTAGAGGTGATCCACCAAGGAAGATGAATTATCAAGAAGGAGGGTGGTTGGCTTAGTTTTCTATCCTCTATAGAAAAGGAGTACTCTCCAACAATTAGAATTGCATCATCTAATATCTATTATAAGACTCCTCTTATATAGATATTAGTCAACCCTTCTAATCCTATTAGACATGGGATTTCTTTTAATTAATTAAACTCCTTTAATTAATTTAGGCTTCCCACCACATGGGAATAATTAATTAAATTCATTTAATTAATTTGTCTCCTAATCTTATTAGGAATAAATGAGAGTACTAAATATTAAATTAATTACTAAACTCCTTTAGAAATTAAAATAATAATAATTGTAATAATATTAATAAGACTCCTCTTATTAATTTATATTTAATATTTCCAAAATATTAAATAATAAACATTAAGCTATTTAATTTATTCTATCACCATAGATTAAATTAATTGTACTTAATGCATTATTACAATTATGCCATTACCTTCTTAAATAATTATTCTTCCTTTTATGGTGTGACCCTTTAGGTTCTCCATATTAAACCGGTTGTGAATAAATCAATTAAAACAATTTTAATCTTATTTAAATAAATAAATTAAACTAATAATCTATTTAAATAAATAATATTTATTCTACAATAGGGATAAGCCTCCCTAGCGATCAACGACTTTCCAGATAATATAGATTTCAACATTAATCATAAAAGAACCTGTGAGTTAATAGTTACCATACAATTCAATCCTTCCACCATACAATGTCCCAATTAAATATAAGACATGGATTTACTGTCAAGTCTTATTTTATTTAATTATATGTATTTCGATTAGAAAATGCACAACTCCAAATAATGCAAATTAGAAACTCCTTTCTAATTTCATTTCACCTTGGCCAAGGATTCCTGGGTTGTCATTTAACGAATCACATAGGACATATCTCCTCTTTTACTAGAGGTGGTAGATTCTTTATTGATCATTCATTATCTCCATATGTAACTCATTATACCCAAGCATACCCTATATATGCCTTAAAAGGTCTTAAGGAATAAGTCAAAGTATAATTTGTTACATACAAGATACTATGATGATCTCAAGTCCAAGGATCACTTGTACTACTATCACATTAGGAATTCCTATTGACATGCGAGTAAAACTCCATTAGGTATTCCATAGCGAATCACGTTCAGTGAACTTATTCTCCAATAAGCACCTACATACTTGCTTTAGTGTCTCCACACAAATGATCATGAGATCAATCATCCTCATCCAATGAGCAAGCAACATATGTACCAATCTATCCGGTTTACTAATCCCCTTTTTAGTAATCCCACGATTGGGAACTATTTTAGTTTTAAAACTTTCTAAGAATTTAGATCTCATTAGCATGATCATCATCATGATTCTAAAAGCTTTGCTTAAAACTATGGGTTATTTATATATTATAAAAACAGCAACATGTAGATAATTAAATGCCTTTAATAAATGAATATTTTATTAATAAATAAATAAGATTGTTTACAAAGTACGTGCTTTATCATCATACATGATTGGCTTGTATGCACACTACTATCATCACACAAGTCTTGATTTAGGTAGACCTTCCTATTGTTTCATTGGTTTTCTCAAATTATAATAGAAAGAGGTAATCATGAGTTCTATGACTTTGTTCTAGTTTGATTAGCATCAAAAGAAGCAATCCTATCACTAGTGCCTTCAAAATACTGTGTACATCTCACACAAGACTTCATTTAAGCAGACATTCTTATTATTTCATTAGTTCTCTAAAATTATCAAAGAAAGTGGTGATTAGTAGTTCTATTACTTCGTTCTAATTTGATTAGCATCAAAAGGAGCAATCCCATGACTATCGCATTAAAAACGATGCGTACATCTCACACAAGTCTTGATTTAGGGAGACCTTCTTATTGTTTCATTGGTTTTCTCAAATTTTCAAAGAAAGAGGTGATTATGAGTCATATGACATTGTTCTATTTTGATTAGCATCAAAAGAGCAATCCTATCACTAGTGCCTTCAAAACGATCCTTACATCTCACACAAGTTTTCATTTAGGGAGACCTTTTTATTGTTTCATTAGTTCTCTCAAATTGTCAAAATATAGGTGATTATGAGTCCTATTACTTCGTTCTAGTAAAAATTAGCATCAAAAGGAGCAATCACATCACTATCGTGTCCAAAACGATGCGTAGACCTCACAACAAGTCTTCATTTAGGGAGACCTTCATATTGTTTCATTGGTTGTTTCAAATTTACAAAGAAAGAGGTGATTAATAGTTATATTACTTCGTTCTAATTTATTAGCATCAATAGGAGCAATCCCATCACTATAGCGTCAAAAACGATCCGTATATCTCACACAAGTATTCATTTAGGGAGACCTTCATATTGTTTCCTTGGTTGTTTCAAATTTACAAAGAAAGGGTTGATTAAGAGTTGTATTACATCGTTCTAGTTTGATTAGCTTCAAAAGGAGAAACCCATGACTCGAGTTCAAAACCATGCGTAGATCTCACACAAGTCTTCATTTAAGGAGACCTTCTTATTATTTCATTGGTTCTCTAGAATTGTCAAAGAAAGAGGTGATTAGGTGTCCTATTACTTCGTTCTAATTTGATTAGCATCAAAAGGAGCAATCCGATGACTATCGCGTTAAAAACGAAGCGTACATCTCACACAAGTCTTGATTTAGGTAGACTTTCTTATTGTTTCATTGGTTCTCTCAAATTATCAAAGAAAGATGTGATTATGAGTCCTATGTATTTCGTTCTAGTTTGAGTAGCATCAAAAGGAACAATCTTATCACTAGTGCCTTCACAACGATCCGTACATCTCACACAAGTCTTCATTTAGGGAGACCTTCTTATTGTTTCATTAGTTATCTTAAATTATCAAAATATAGGTGATTATGAGTCCTATAACTTCGTTCTAGTAGAAATTAGCATGAAAAGTAGCAATCCCATCACTATCGCGTCCAAAACGATATGTAGACCTCATACAAGTCTTCATTTAGGGAGACCTTCATATTGTTTCATTGGTTGTTTTAAATTTAAAAAGAAAGAGGTGATTAAGAGTTGTATTACTTCGTTCTAGTTTGATTAGCGTCAAAAGGAGAAACCCATAACTATCGCGTTCAAAACCATGCATACATCTCACATAAGTCTTCATTTAGGGAGACCTTCTTATTGTTTCATTGGTTCTCTAAAATTGTCAAAGAAAGAGGTGATTAGGAGTCCTATTACTTTCGCTCTAATTTAACTAGCATCAAAAGGAATAATCCCATGACTATCGCGTTAAAAACGATTCGTACATCTCACACAAGTCTTGATTTAGGTAGTCCTTCCTATTGTTTCGTTGGTTTTCTCAAATTATCAAAGAAAGAGGTGATTATGAGTCCTATGATTTTGTTCTAGTTTGATTAGAATCAAAAGAAGCAATCCTATCACTAGTGCCTTCAAAATAATGCGTACATCTCACACAAGTTCTCTTTTAAGGAGACATTCTTATTATTTCATTAGTTCTCTAAAATTGCCAAAGAAAGAGGTGATTAGGAGTTCTATTACTTCGTTCTAATTTGATTAGCATCAAAAGGAGCAATCCCGTGACTATCGCGTTAAAAACGATGCGTACATCTCACACAAGTCTTGATTTAGGGAGACCTTCTTATTGTTTCATTGGTTTTCTCAAATTATCAAAGAAAGAGGTGATTATGAGTCATATGACTTTATTCTACTTTGATTAGCATCAAAAAGAGCAATCCTATCACTAGTGCCTTCAAAACGATCCTTACATCTCACACAAGTTTTCATTTAGGGAGACCTTTTTATTGTTTCATTAGTTCCCTCAAATTGCCAAAATATAGGTGATTATGAGTCCTATTACTTTGTTCTAGTAGAAATTAGCATCAAAAGGAGCAATCACATTACTATCGTGTCCAAAACGATGCGTAGACCTCACAACAAGTCTTCATTTAGGGAGACCTTCATATTGTTTCATTGGTTGTTTCGAATTTACAAAGAAAGGGGTGATTAATAGTTATATTACTTCGTTCTAATTTATTAGCATCAAAAGGAGCAATCCCATCACTATCGCGTCAAAAACGATCCGTATACCTCACACAAGTACTAATTTAGGGAGACCTTCATATTGTTTCCTTGGTTGTTTCAAATTTACAAAGAAAGGGTTGATTAAGAGTTGTATTACATCGTTCTAGTTTGATTAGCTTCAAAAGGAGAAACCCATGGCTCGCGTTCAAAACCATGCGTAGATCTCACACAAGTCTTCATTTAAGGAGACCTTCTTATTATTTCATTGGTTCTCTAGAATTGTCAAAGAAAGAGGTGATTAGGTGTCCTATTACTTTGTTCTAATTTGATTAGCATCAAAAGGAGCAATTTGATGACTATCGCGTTAAAAACGAAGCATACATCTCACACAAGTCTTGATTTAGGTAGACTTTCTTATTGTTTCATTGGTTCTCTCAAATTGTCAAAGAAAGATGTGATTATGAGTCCTATGTATTTCGTTCTAGTTTGATTAGCATTAAAAGGAACAATCTTATCATTAGTACTAGCCTTCAAAACGATCCGTACATCTCACACAAGTCTTCAATTAGGGAGACCTTCTTATTGTTTCATTAGTTATCTCAAATTGTCAAAATATATGTGATTATGAGTCCTATAACTTCGTTCTAGTAGAAATTAGCAACAATAGAAATCCCAACACTATAGCGTCCAAAACGATAGGTAGACCTCATACAAGTCTTCATTTAGGGAGACCGTCATATTGTTTCATTGGTTGTTTCACATTTAAAAAGAAAGAGGTGATTAAGAGTTGTATTACTTCGTTCTAGTTTGATTAGCGTTAAAAGGAGAAACCCATGACTATCGCGTTCAAAACCATGCGTACATCTTACACAAGTCTTCATTTAGGGAGACCTTCTTATTATTTCATTGGTTCTCTAAAATTGTCAAAGAAAGAAGTGATTAGGAGTCCTATTACTTTCGTTCTAATTTGACTAGCATCAAAAGGAGCAATCCCATGACTATCGCGTTAAAAACGTTGCGTACATCTCACACAAGTCTTGATTTAGGTAGACCTTCCTATTATTTCGTTTGTTTTCTCAAATTGTCAAAGAAAGAGGTGATTATGAGTCCTATGACTTTGTTCTAGTTTGATTAGCATCAAAAGAAGCAATCCTATCACTAGTGCCTTCAAAACGATGCGTAGATCTCACACAAATCTTCATTTAAGGAGACATTCTTATTATTTAATTAGTTCTCTAAAATTGTCAAAGAAAGAGGTGATTAGGTGTCCTATTACTTCGTTCTAATTTGATTAGCATCAAAAAAACAATCCCGTGACTATCGCGTTAAAAACGATGCATATATCTCACACAAGTCTTGATTTAGAGAGACCTTCTTATTGTTTCATTGGTTTTCTCAAATTGTCAAAGAAAGTGGTGATTATGAGTCATATGACTTTGTTCTAGTTTGATTAGCATCAAAAAGTGCAATCCTATCACTAGTGCCTTCAAAACGATCCTTACATCTCACACAAGTTTTCATTTAGGGAGACCTTCATATTGTTTCCTTTGTTGTTTCAAATTTACAAAGAAATGGTTGATTAAGAGTTGTATTACATCGTTCTAGTTTGATTAGCTTCAAAAGGAGAAACCCATGACTCGCGTTCAAAACCATGCGTGCACGTGACAAGTCTTTATTTAAGGAGACCTTCTTATTATTTCATTGGTTCTCTAGAATTGTCAAAGAAAGAGGTTTTTAGGTGTCCCTATTATTTCGTTCTAATTTGATTAGCATCAAAAGGAGCAATCTAATGACTATCGCGTTAAAAACGAATCATACATCTCACACAAGTCTTGATTTAGGTAGACTTTCTTATTGTTTCATTGGTTTTCCCAAATTATCAAAGAAAGATGTGATTATGAATCTTATATATTTCGTTCTAGTTTGAGTAGCCTCAAAAGGAACAATCTTATCACTAGTGCCTTCAAAACGATCCGTACATCTCACACAAGTCTTCATTTAGGGAGACCTTCTTATTGTTTCATTAGTTATCTTAAATTATCAAAATATAAGTGATTATGAGTCCTATAACTTTGTTCTAGTAGAAATTAGCATCAAAAGTAGCAATCCTATCACTATCGCGTCTAGAACGATAGGTAGACCTCACACAAGTCTTCATTTAAGGAGACCTTCATATTTTTTCATTGGTTGTTTCAAATTTATAAAGAAAGAGGTGATTAAGAGTTGTATTACTTCGTTCTAGTTTGATTATCTCAAAAGGAGAAACCCATGACTATCGCGTTCAAAACCATGCGTACATCTCACACAAGTCTTCATTTAGGGAGACCATATTGTTTCATTGGTTCTCTAAAATTGTCAAAGAAAGAGGTGATTAGGAGTCCTATTACTTCGTTCTAATTTGACTAGCATCAAAAGGAGCAATCCCATGACTCGCATTCAAAACCATGCGTAGATCTCACACAAGTCTTCATTTATGGAGACCTTCTTATTATTTCATTGGTTCTCTAGAATTGTCAAAGAAAGAGGTGATTAGGTGTCCTATTACTTCGTTCTAATTTGATTAGCATCAAAAGGAGCAATCCGATGACTATCGCGTTAAAAACGATGCGTACATCTCACACAAGTCTTGATTTAGGTAGACTTTCTTATTGTTTCATTGGTTCTCTCAAATTATCAAAGAAAGATGTGATTATGAGTCCTATGTATTTCGTTCTAGTTTGAGTAGCATCAAAAGGAACAATCTTATCACTAGTGCCTTCAAAACGATCCGTACATCTCACATAAGTCTTCATTTAGGGAGACCTTCTTATTGTTTCATTTATTATCTCAAATTGTCAAAATATAGGTGATTATGAGTCCTATAACTTCGCTCTAGTAGAAATTAGCATGAAAAGTAGCAATCCTATCACTATTGCGTCCAAAACGATAGGTAGACCTCGTACAAGTCTTCATTTAGGGAGACCTTCATATTGTTTCATTGGTTGTTTTAAATTTAAAAAGAAAGAAGTGATTAAGAGTTGTATTACTTCGTTCTAGTTTGATTAGCGTAAAAAGGAGAAATCCATGACTATCGCGTTCAAAACCATGCATACATCTCACACAAGTCTTCTTTTAGGGAGACCTTATTGTTTCATTGGTTCTCTAAAATTGTCAAAGAAAGAGGTGATCAGTAGTCCTATTAATTCGTTCTAATTTGATTAGCATAAAAAGGAGCAATCCCATGACTATCGCATTAAAATCGATGCGTACGTCTCACACAAGTCTTGATTTGGGTAGACCTTCCTATTGTTTTATTGGTTTCCTCAAATTGTTAAAGAAAGAGGTAATCATGAGTCCTATGACTTTGTTCTAGTTTGATTAGCATCAAAAGAAGCAATCCTATGACTAGTGTGATGAACGAGAATTTTGTAAAGTTATTTGAATATTTATGGAGATAAATAAATATTTTTAATGATTTAATTATTGAATTAAATTATTAATTCATTTATTTGTGGTAGATTAATTTAATTATATGTGTGACATTAATTAAATTAATATGTAGTAATTTAATAGTTCAAAGAATATATTTAATGGAGTTTATTTGATTAATTGAATTAATTAAATAAGCATATGTTACTTTAGTTAATTTAATAATTAATTAATGAATTAATGAATTGACATAATTAATAAATAAAAATATTAATTATGTGACAATATGATTTAATGTAAAATTTATTATATTTTATTTAATTGATTTAAATAAAATTGATTGGTTAATAAAAGTGTTACAATTAACTATATACTAAACTAGTTAATTAAAATAAATAAAAAAAGAATTAAGGGTGTAGCCAAACAAGGCCTTAAGGGGAGTTAGTCCGTTTATGATACAACGAATATATTATATATACGTATATTATTCTGTTAAACGAAATTGTTTTCATTTTGTTCAAAGTCAGAGAAAGAAAAAAAAACTTAGAAATTTTCAGAGAGAATAAGAAGAGAGAAAGAGATTTGAGGAATCCTGAGTGTTGTATTAGATTTATCTTCATACTAACAAAGGGTAATCTTCTTTCAAAGTTTTTATAATTAAGTTTTCCAAAGTTTTTCATATACATATTCTAAAGTCTGTGAAAATTTGGGTTTCCCAATTGGGTTATGATATGGCTTTATCTGTATGGGTATGTGATTATAACATGTTTTCTAACGTATAAACATGTTTTAAAGTAATCAATTTTATATAATTTGGCTTTAATTGGTTTTTTCGAAAAGTTACAGAGTTTTCTACGATGTTGTAAAATTTCTCTGTCAGTACTTATTTTTGGAAAATTAAAGTGTGAGGGTATTATATATGTGACCGCATATGTTAGTATTATGTGTTGGATCATATATCCATGATTTACACTGATCACACAAAATAACTTTGTTAATAAATGGGTTTGATGAAATTACAGAGTATTGAATATGGGTGAATAACCCATATGGGTTAAATTAATGATTGAATCATATGTTTATATTTAAATTGATACATGAATATGATTGTATATGTTAAAACAAAGAAAATGGAATTGAAATGAATGGATTCGGTGTAGTAACGAATCCGTAAGGAGATTTTTATGTTTTTCATTAAACTCTTGAAAGTTATGAAGAACAGTGAATTTGATGATGTTAATTCGTATAATTTTATGTGTTAAAATGTTAAGAATGTGTTAGAAGTGTTATATAATGTTCCTATGAAGTTTATACTTCATGGGTAACACTACAAATCATTATATTGGTGTAAAATTGGAGAAACTGGCCAAATTCTGTGTTCATTCACGAACTTCAGATTCTGAGTTTCAGCAGCCGCGCGGCCGCGCTTGTCCGAAAATTTTGAAAAAAATTGCTAAGTGTTGGAAATTTGTGAAATGTGTTTTGAGTCTAATGAACATGAACACATGTTGTATAAATATAATAAAATATTGATATGAGTTTAATAATTTATGTTATGTGATTAATTAATAAATTAATTACGTGATTTAAATTATTATTTGTAAAGGTTAAATAATGTGTTATAAACATTAAGATATTATTTTAAATCTAATTAACATGATGACATGTTATGTATGTAATGAGTTATTAATACAAGTTAATAACTTAAGTTACGTGATTAATTAACAAGTTAATTAATCAACGTAAACCATTATTTGAAAACCTAATAATGAGTTTGAAGAATACTATTGTAAATCAATAATCATATCGAACTTGTGATTAATTGATATTGTGAATGTATTGATAGGTAAGAGTAATTAAAGAAGTGAGTAATAACTGTAGCTTGCGCACGAGGCAAGTTTTCTATCCCTAACTTATTATTATTGTTGGGCAAGTTTCCTAAACTAAACTCTTTTTAAATTAAGCAATTGCTATGCTTAATTACTGTTGTTGAGCAAATTCTTACTCTTGAATATCCAAGTTTAGAATTTCACATGAGATGCCATGATTCTTTTAAAAATATCATTTAAGTGTACAATACTTATTCGATTGTATACCTTGAAAAGTTAATATTCAATTTGAATATCATTTATTGAGTTATCCAAACCAACTTTATTTGGTGCGAATTCTGATGTCAAACTGAGATGAACAACGCTAATATAGGGAATTAATGAAGATGCTTAAAGCGTTAAGATAGTGTGCACAGTATCAGTACGAAAGGGCTGATCTCCCTAAGTACGAGAAGTAAAGTCTATAGTTTTATGACTGTTAAAGGTTGGAAAGGTTAATATACTTGACAACCTAAGACTCGGTTCAAGGTCTTAATGACCCTCGGAAGTAATTTGATTCTCGATTAATATTCTTGATTCAAAAGTTGAGAAGTAATTTGACTCTTGATTAATATTCTTGATTCAAATGTTGAGCTTTCTGTTATTCAGAATTCTTTCACTCGCATGTTATTATTTTGTCATATTTTTATACTTGCGGGCATTCGTGCTCACTCTTGCATAATAACATTGCAGCTAATAATAAACGAAGTGATGTACCTTCTAGTAGCAAGGGCAAAGGAAAAGTTAACAAGTGATGAAGACTTGTGTTGTCATGAATAATGTTAAAGTTCAAGACTTATGTGTGATAATTTAAGACTTATTTATTTACGTTTCCGCAACAGAGATTTAAGGTTAAGTTTAACCTAGGATAAATGATGTATTATTATTTCAGATGATGTAAGATGATGATTTATTTATCTAATAAATGAATTTCATTATTTATGGGTAGATAGTTGTATGATATTGGAACAATGAACACCAAATCCTGTGAAAATTAAGATACCGGATTTGGGGGTGTCACAACTAGCGCCTTCAAAATACTGCGTACATCTCACACAAGTTTTCATTTAAGGAGACATTCTTATTATTTCATTAGTTCTCTAAAATTATCAAAGAAAGAGGTGATTAGGAGTTCTATTACTTCGTTCTAATTTGATTAGCATCAAAAGGAGCAATCCCGTGACTATCGCATTAAAAACGATGCGTACATCTCATACAAGTCTTGATTTAGGGAGACCTTCTTATTGTTTCATTGGTTTTCTCAAATTGTCAAAGAAAGAGGTGATTATGAGTCATATGACTTTGTTCTAGTTTGATTAGCATCAAAAAGAGCAATCTTATCACTAGTGCCTTCTAAACGATCCTTACATCTCACACAAGTTTTTATTTAGGGAGACCTTTTTATTGTTTCATTAGTTCTCTCAAATTGTCAAAATATAGGTGATTATGAGTCCTATTATTTCGTTCTAGTAGAAATTATCATCAAAAGGAGCAATAACATCACTATCGTGTCCAAAACGATGCGTAGACCTCACAACAAGTCTTCATTTAGGGAGACCATCATATTGTTTCATTGGTTGTTTCAAATTTACAAAGAAAGAGGTGATTAATAGTTATATTACTTCGTTCTAATTTATTAGCATCAAAAGGAGCAATCCCATCACTATAGCGTCAAAAATGATCCGTATACCTCACACAAGTACTAATTTAGGGAGACCTTCATATTGTTTCCTTGGTTGTTTCAAATTTACAAAGAAAGGGTTGATTAAGAGTTGTATTACATCGTTCTAGTTTGATTAGCTTCAAAAGGAGAAACCCATGACTCGAGTTCAAAACCATGCGTAGATCTCACATAAGTCTTCATTTAAGGAGACCTTCTTATTATTTCATTGGTTCTCTAGAATTGTCAAAGAAAGAGGTGATTAGGTGTCCTATTACTTCGTTCTAATTTGATTAGCATCAAAAGAAGCAATCCGATGACTATCGCGTTAAAAACGAAGCGTACATCTCACACAAGTCTTGATTTAGGTAGACTTTCTTATTGTTTCATTGGTTCTCTCAAATTATCAAAGAAAGATGTGATTATGAGTCCTATGTATTTCGTTCTAGTTTGAGTAGCATCAAAAGGAACAATCTTATCACTAGTGCCTTCAAAACGATCCGTACATCTCACACAAGTCTTCATTTAGGGAGACCTTCTTATTGTTTCATTAGTTATCTCAAATTGTCAAAATATAGGTGATTATGAGTCCTATAACTTCGTTCTAGTAGAAATTAGCATGAAAAGTAGCAATCCCATCACTATCGCGTCCGAAACGATAGGTAGAGCAGACCTCACACAAGTCTTCATTTAGGAAGACCTGCATATTGTTTCATTGGTTGTTTCAAATTTAAAAAGAAAGAGGTGATTAAAAGTTGTATTACTTCGTTCTAGTTTGATTAGCGTCAAAAGGAGAAACCCATGACTATCGCGTTCAAAACCATGCGTACATCTCACACAAGTCTTCATTTAGGGAGACCTTATTGTTTCATTGGTTCTCAAAAATTGTCAAAGAAAGAGGTGATTAAGAGTCCTATTACTTTCGCTCTAATTTAACTAGCATCAAAAGGAACAATCCTATGACTATCGCGTTAAAAACGATGCGTACATCTCACACAAGTCTTGATTTAGGTAGACCTTCCTATTGTTTCGTTGGTTTTTTCAAATTATCAAAGAAAGAGATGATTGTGAGTCCTATGACTTTGTTCTAGTTTGATTAGCATCAAAAAAAGCAATCCTATCACTAGTGCCTTCAAAATAATGTGTACATCTCACACAAGTCTTCATTTAAGGAGACATTCTTATTATTTCATTAGTTCTCTAAAATTATCAAAGAAAGAGGTGATTAGGAGTTCTATTACTTCGTTCTAATTTGATTAGCATCAAAAGGAGCAATCCCGTGACTGTCGCATTAAAAACGATGCGTACATCTCACACAAGTCTTGATTTAGGGAGACCTTCTTATTGTTTCATTGGTTTTCACAAATTGTCAAAGAAAAAGGTGATTATGAGTCATATGACTTTGTTCTAGTTTGATTAACATCAAAAAGAGCAATCCTATCACTAGTGCCTTCAAAACGATCCTTACATCTCACACAAGTTTTCATTTAGGGAAACCTTTTTATTGTTTCATTAGTTCTCTCAAATTATCAAAATATAGATGATTATGAGTCCTATTACTTCGTTCTAGTAGAAATTAGCATCAAAAGGAGCAATCACATCACTATCGTGTCCAAAACGATGCGTAGACCTCACAACAAGTCTTCATTTAGGGAGACCTTCATATTATTTCATTGGTTGTTTCAAATTTATAAAGAAAGAGGTGATTAATTGTTATATTACTTCGTTCTAATTTATTAGCATCAAAAGGAGCAATCACAGCACTATAGCGTCAAAAACTATCCGTATACCTCACACAAGTAATCATTTAGGGAGACCTTCATATTGTTTCCTTGGTTGTTTCTAATTTACAAAGAAAGGGTTCATTAAGAGTTGTATTACGTCGTTCTAGTTTGATTAGCTTCAAAAGGAGAAACCCATGACTCGCGTTCAAAACCATGCGTAAATCTCACACAA
Source organism: Panax stipuleanatus (assembly GCA_020205555.1). Lineage (NCBI taxonomy): Eukaryota > Viridiplantae > Streptophyta > Magnoliopsida > Apiales > Araliaceae > Panax > Panax stipuleanatus. The sequence continues at coordinate 30,131 of JAINUT010000876.1, forward strand.
GTCTTCATTTAAGGAGACCTTCTTATTATTTCATTGGTTCTCTAGAATTGACAAAGAAAGAGGTGATTAGGAGTTCTATTACTTCGTTCTAATTTGATTAGCTTCAAAAGGAGCAATCCCATGACTATCGCGTTAAAAACGATGCGTACATCTCACACAAGTCTTGATTTAGGGAGACCTTCTTATTGTTTCATTGGTTTTCTCAAATTGTCAAAGAAAGAGGTGATTATGTGTTATATGACTTTGTTCTAGTTTGATTAGCATCAAAAAGAGCAATCCTATCACTAGTGCCTTCAAAACGATCCTTACATCTCACACAAGTTTTCATTTAGGGAGACCTTTTTATTGTTTTATTAGTTCTCTCGAATTGTCAAAATACAGGTGATTATGAGTCCTATTAATTCATTCTAGTAGAAATTAGCATCAAAAAGAGCAATCACATCACTATCGTGTCCAAAATGATGCGTAGACCTCACACAAGTCTTCATTTAGGGAGACCTTCATATTGTTTCATTGGTTGTTTCAAATTTACAAAGAAAGAGGTGATTAAGAGTTATATTACTTCGTTCTAATTTGATTAGCATCAAATGGAGCAATCGCATCACTATCGCGTCAATAACGATCCGTAGACCTCACATAAGTATTCATTTAGGGAGACCTTTATATTGTTTCTTTGGTTGTTTCAAATTTACAAAGAAAAGGTTGATTAAGAGTTGTATTACATCGTTCTAGTTTGATTAGCTTCAAAAGGAGAAACCCATGACTCGCGTTCAAAACCTTGCGTAGATCTCACACAAGTCTTCATTTAAGGAGACTTTCTTATTATTTCACTGGTTCTCTAGAATTATCAAAGAAAGAGGTGATTAGGTGTCCTATTACTTCGTTCTAATTTTATTAGTATCAAAAGGAGCAATCCGATGACTATCGCGTTAAAAACAAAGCGTACATCTCACACAAGTCTTGATTTAGGTAGAATTTCTTATTGTTTCATTGGTTCTCTCAAATTGTCAAAGAAAGAGGTAATCATGAGTCCTATGACTTTGTTCTAGTTTGATTAGCATCAAAAGAAGCAATACTATCACTAGTGCCTTCAAAAGGATGCGTACATCTCGCACAAGTCTTCATTTAAGGAGACATTCTTATTATTTCATTAGTTCTCTAAAATAATCAAAGAAAGAGGTGATTAGGAGTTCTATTACTTCGTTCTAATTTGATTAGCATCAAAACTAGCAATCCCGTGACTATCGCGTTAAAAACGATGCGTACATCTCACACAAGTCTTGATTTAGGGAGACCTTTTTATTGTTTCATTGGTTTTCTCAAATTTTGAAAGAAAGAGGTGATTATGAGTCATATGACTTTGTTCTAGTTTGATTAGCATCAAAAAGAGCAATCCTATCACTAGTGCCTTCAAAACGATCCTTACATGTCACACATGTTTTCATTTAGGGAGGCCTTTTTATTGTTTCATTAGTTCTCTCAAATTGTCAAAATATAGGTGATTATGAGTCCTATTACTTCGTTCTAGTACAAATTAGCATCAAAAGGAGCAATCACATCACTATCGTGTCCAAAACGATGCGTAGACCTCACAACAAGTTTTCATTTAGGGAGACCTTCATATTGTTTCATTGGTTGTTTCAAATTTACAAAGAAAGAGGTGATTAAGAGTTATATTACTTCGTTCTAATTTGATTTGCATCAAAAGGAGCAATCCCATCACTATCGCGTCAAAAACGATCCGTAGACCTCACACAAGTTTTTATTTAGGGAGACCTTCATTTTGTTTCCCTAGTTGTTTCAAATTTACAAAGAAAGGGTTGATTAAGAGTTGTATTACATCGTTCTAGTTTGATTAGCTTCAAAAGGAGAAACCCATGACTCGTGTTCAAAACCATGCGTAGATCTCACACAAGTCTTCATTTAAGGAGACCTTCTTATTATTTCATTTGTTCTCGAGAATTGTCAAAGAAAGAGGTGATTAGGTGTCCTATTACTTCGCTCTAATTTGATTAGCATCAAAAGGAGCAATCCGATTACTATTGCATTAAAAACGAAGCGTACGTCTCACACAAGTCTTGATTTAGGTAGACTTTCTTATTGTTTCAATGGTTTTCTCAAATTATCAAAGAAAGTTGTGATTATGAGCCCTATGTATTTCGTTCTAGTTTGAGTAGCATCAAAAGGAACAATCTTCTCACTAGTGCCTTCAAAACGATCCGTACATCTCACAGAAGTATTCATTAAGGGAGACCTTCTTATTGTTTCATTAGTTATCTCAAATTGTCAAAATATAGGTGATTTTGATTCCTATAACTTTGTTTTAGTAGAAATTAGCATCAAAAGTAGCAATCCCATCACTATCGCGTCCAAAACGATAGGTAGACCTCACACAAATCTTCATTTAGGCAGACCTTCATATTGTTTCATTGGTTGTTTCAAATTTAAAAAGAAAGATGTGATTAAGAGTTGTATTACTTCGTTCTATTTTGATTAGTGTCAAAAGGAGAAACCCATGACTATCGCGTTCAAAACCATGCGTACATCTCACACAAGTCTTCATTTAGGGAGACATTTTTATTGTTTAATTTGTTCTCAAAAATTGTCAAAGAAAGTGGTGATAAGGAGTCCTATTACTTTCTTTCTAATTTGACTAGCATCAAAAGGAGCAATCCCATGACTATCGCATTAAAAACGATGCGTACATCTCACACAAGTCTTGATTTAGCTAGACCTTCCTATTGTTTCGTTGGTTTTTTCAAATTGTCAAAGAAAGAGGTGATTATGAGTCCTATGACTTTGTTCTAGTTTGATTAGCATCAAAAGAAGCAATCCTATCACTAGTGCCTTCAAAACGATGCGTACATCTCACACAAGTCTTCATTGAAGGAGACATTCTTATTATTTCATTAGTTCTCGAAAATTGCCAAAGAAAGAGGTGATTAGGAGTTCTATTACTTCGTTCTAATTTGATTAGCATCAAAAGGAGCAATCCCGTGACTATCGCGTTAAAAACGATGCGTACATCTCACACAAGTCTTGATTTAGGGAGACCTTCTTATTGTTTCATTGGTTTTCTCAAATTGTCAAAGAAAGAGGTGATTATAAGTCATATGACTTTGTTCTACTTTGATTAGCATCAAAAAGAGCAATCCTATCACTAGTGCCTTCAAAACGATCCTTACATCTCACACAAGTTTTCATTTAGGGAGACCTTTTTATTGTTTCATTAGTTCCCTCAAATTGCCAAAATATAGGTGATTATGAGTCCTATTACTTTGTTCTAGTAGAAATTAGCATCAAAAGGAGCAATCACATTACTATCGTGTCCAAAACGATGCGTAGACCTCACAACACGTCTTCATTTAGGGAGACCTTCATATTGTTTCATTGGTTGTTTGAAATTTACAAAGAAAGAGGTGATTAAGAGTTATATTACTTCGTTCTAATTTGATTAGCATCAAAAGGAGCAATCCCATCACTATCGCGTCAAAAATAATTCGTAGACCTTACACAAGTATTCATTTAGGGAGACCTTCATATTGTTTCCTTGGTTGTTTCAAATTTATAAAGAAAGGGTTGATTAAGAGTTGTATCACATCGTTCTAGTTTGATTAGCTGCAAAAGGAGAAACCCATGACTCGCGTTCAAAACCATGCGTACATCTCACACAAGTCTTCATTTAAGGAGACCTTCTTATTATTTCATTGGTTCTCTAGAATTGTCAAAGAAAGAGGTGATTAGGTGTCCTATTACTTCGTTCTAATTTGATTAGTATCAAAAGGAGCAATCCCATGACTATCGCGCTAAAAACGAAGCGTACATCTCACACAAGTCTTGATTTAGGTAGACTTTCATTTCTTTTCTTTTCTTTTTTGCTAAAATAGACTTTCTTATTGTTTCATTGGTTCTCTCAAATTGTCAAAGAAAGATGTGATTATGAGTCCTATGTATTTCGTTCTAGTTTGAGTAGCATCAAAAGGAACAATCTTATCACTAGTACCTTCAAAACGATTTCGTACATCTCACAAAAGTCTTCATTTAGGGAGACCTTCTTATTGTTTCATTAGTTATCTCAAATTGTCAAAATATAGGTGATTATGAGTCCTATAACTTCGTTCTAGTAGAAATTAGCATCAAAAGTAGCAATCCCATCACTATCGCGTCCAAAACGATAGGTAGACCTCACACAAGTCTTCATTTAGGGAGACATTCATATTGTTTCATTGGTTGTTTCAAATTTACAAAGAAAGAGGTGATTAAGATTCGTATGACTTCGTTCTAGTTTGATTAGCGTCAAAAGGAGAAACCCATGACTATCGCGTTCAAAACCATTCGTACATCTCACACAAGTCTTCATTTAGGGAGACCTTCTTATTTTTTTTTTTTGCTAAATTTAGACTGAATTAAAATAAAAGCGGAATACAAGACCTCATGGGAGAAACCCAATCAGAATATAGCGAACACAACATAGGACATGCCCTATGATGTTAAGACTATATAAGTTACAAAACGGACACCCAACAAATATGGCAAAAACAACAAGAAAAATGCCAAAGCAAACAACCCAGCAGACCAACCCAGCAGACCAACCCTGGAAGCAGCAGACTGCAGGAGACCAATGACATCCCAGCAGACCAAGACAGGAACAGGGTTATGTTGCCAAACAACCAACAAACCGATCCCAACAGCAGGAGGCTAGGCCAAACCAAGAAATAACCAGCAGCATCAAGGCCTTCTGAACACAGCCTGTAGCCATTGGCCAAAGCCAAAAGCGGCATACATGCACATAATAACCGACTGTCGCAACAAGAGATGTGATTGCAACATGAGAAAACTCTCCAACAAGCACAACAGAAAACTCAAAAGCAGCAACAAATTCCCAAGAAGCAGTCAAAACCCAAAAGGCATCAAGCAAATTGCAGAAACTTGCAGAAATTGCAAAGGAGCAAAGACTGCAGAAGCAAGCTGCAGCAGACCACAAGAAACATTCCGCAGCAACAGCAGCAGCAGATGGACAGCCACAGCAGACCACAGCAGCAGCAGCAGCAGATGGACAGCCATCAAACCACAACGCCACACATCAGCAGATCCAAGACCAAAACCAGAACAAGGAGAGGCAACTTGGACAAGGAATTACACACAGAACTGGCGAAACATGAACAAAGAACTGCACACAGAACATAGAAAACAGCAATCAAGAAAACCAGAGGCCAGCAACAGCAAGAACCAAAGCAGCAAACCCAACCAGAACTGTAAACCCAGGATACAGACTGACTGGCAGACTAACAGCAACAGACCCAAGCAACCAAGCTCAAGGGAGAGACCCAACCAGGAAGCAGCAGCAGTAAATCGGCAGCAGCAGAAAAGAGGGAACCCAGATGCCCAAGGCAGCAGCCGGCAGCACACAGCCCAAATACTCGGAAAGCACGCAGCAGAGTGCATAGCCGACTAACAAGTGACAGCAGCCAGCATCAACAAACAGCAGCAGAAACAGTCCAAACTGGCTGGGTCCAGAACAGAGCAGGAACTTAACAGGAGTCCCACCCATGTTCACACAGGAACAACAATGCCACCCATGAACTCACAGGAACAGAACAAGCATAGTTACAACACAAAGGATCTATAGCAAATTCTAGACTTAATTTTTTGAAATTTGGCATTGGAGTGAAGCCCACACTTAATCAAATGAATAATATCACGGATAAGAGTCCGAGCAGGTATGGAAGAATGAGAGAAAATCCTAGCATTCCTTTCGGTCCATATTTTATAAACCACAGCAGCAAATCCATAATGGAGAAGACTATAATGAAAATTTTTGCAAGAGCGGGAATAGATAAAGCAAGTAATGGAGGCCCAACTCCTACTAAACCCTCTCCAACCGCACTGCCTAAGGACAGCAACCAGAATCTGAAAAGAGAAGGAGCATTCAAAGAATAAATGGTTGAATGTTTCCCTATCATTCGAGCAAAGCACACACATAGGGTTGATATCAAGGCCAAATTGAGTCAGATTGTCAAGGGTCCGAAGCCCCTTATGAAAAGCTAGCCAGAGAATAAAAGATTGCCGGGGGGGCACAATCTTATGCCAAACCAAGCTATGCCAAGACACAGTTGGCCCAGCTATCCGAACATGCCAAACCAAACCAAACCAAGCTATGCCAAGCTATGCCGGGGGGGCACAATCTTATGCCAAACCAAACCAAGCTATGCCAAGCTATGCCAAGACACATCTCACACAAGTCTTCATTTAGGGAGACCTTCTTATTGTTTCATTGGTTCTCTAAAATTGTTAAAGAAAAAGGTGATTAGGAGTCTTATTACTTTCGTTCTAATTTGACTAGCATCAAAAGAAACAATCCCATGACTATCGCGTTAAAAACGATGCGTACATCTCACACAAGTCTTGATTTAGGTAGACCTTCCTATTGTTTCGTTGGTTTTCTCAAATTGTTAAAGAAAGAGGTGATTATGAGTCCTATGACTTTGTTCTAGTTTGATTAACATCAAAAGAAGCAATTCTATCACTAGTGCCTTCAAAACGATGCGTACATCTCACACAAGTCTTCATTTAAGGAGACATTCTTGTTATTTCATTAGTTCTCTAAAATTATCAAAGAAAGAGATGATTAGGAGTTCTATTACTTCGTTCTAATTTGATTAGCGTCAAAAGTAGCAATCCCGTGACTATCGCGTTAAAAACGATGCGTACATCTCACACAAGTCTTGATTTAGGGAGACCTTTTTATTGTTTCATTGGTTTTCTCAAATTGTGAAAGAAAGAGGTGATTATGAGTCATATGACTTTGTTCTAGTTTGATTAGCATCAAAAAGAGCAATCCTATCACTAGTGCATTCAAAACGATCCTTACATCTCACACATGTTTTCATTTAGGGAGACCTTTTTATTGTTTCATTAGTTCTCTCAAATTATCAAAATATAGATTATTATGAGTCCTATTATTTCGTTCTAGTACAAATTAGCATCAAAAGGAGCAATCACATCACTATCGTGTCCAAAACGATGCGTAGACCTCACAACAAGTTTTCATTTAGGGAGACCTTCATATTGTTTCATTGGTTGTTTCAAATTTACAAAGAAAGAGGTGATTAAGAGTTATATTACATCGTTCTAATTTGATTTGCATCAAAAGGAGCAATCCCATCACTATCGCGTCAAAAACGATCCGTAGACCTCAAACAAGTATTCATTTAGGGAGACCTTCATATTGTTTCCCTGGTTGTTTCAAATTTACAAAGAAAGGGTTGATTAAGAGTTGTATTACATCGTTCTATTTGATTAGCTTCAAAAGGAGAAACCCATGACTCGTGTTCAAAACCATGCGTAGATCTCACACAAGTCTTCATTTAAGGAGACCTTCTTATTATTTCATTTGTTCTCGAGAATTGTCAAAGAAAGAGGTGATTAGGTGTCCTATTACTTCGTTCTAATTTGATTAGCATCATAAGGAGCAATCCGATGACTATCGCATTAAAAACGAAGCTTACATCTCACACAAGTCTTGATTTAGGTGGACTTTCTTATTATTTCATTGGTTCTCTCAAATTGTCAAAGAAAGTTGTGATTATGAGTCCTATGTATTTCGTTCTAGTTTGAGTAGCATCAAAAGGAACAATCTTCTCACTAGTACCTTCAAAACGATCCGTACATCTCACAGAAGTCTTCATTTAGGGAGACCTTCTTATTGTTTCATTAGTTATCTCAAATTGTCAAAATATAGGTGATTATGAGTCCTATAACTTCGTTTTAGTAGAAATTAGCACCAAAAGTAGCAATCCCATCACTATCGCGTCCAAAACGATAGGTAGACCTCACACAAATCTTCATTTAGGGAGACCTTCATATTGTTTCATTGGTTGTTTCAAATTTAAAAAGAAAGATGTGATTAAGAGTTGTATTACTTCGTTCTATTTTGATTAGTGTCAAAAGGAGAACCCATGACTATCGCGTTCAAAACCATGCGTACATCTCACACAAGTCTTTATTTAGGGAGACCTTTTTATTGTTTCATTTGTTCTCAAAAATTATCAAAGAAAGTGGTGATAAGGAGTCCTATTACTTTCTTTCTAATTTGACTAGCATCAAAAGGAGCAATCCCATGACTATCGCATTAAAAACGATGCGTACATCTCACACAAGTCTTGATTTAGCTAGACCTTCCTACTGTTTCGTTGGTTTTTTCAAATTGTCAAAGAAAGAGGTGATTATGAGTCCTATGACTTTGTTCTAGTTTGATTAGCATCAAAAGAAGCAATCCTATCACTAGTGCCTTCAAAATGATGCGTACATCTCACACAAGTCTTCATTGAAGGAGACATTCTTATTATTTCATTAGTTCTCTAAAATTGCCAAAGAAAGAGGTGATTAGGAGTTCTATTACTTCGTTCTAATTTGATTAGCATCAAAAGGAGCAATCCCGTGACTATCGCGTTAAAAACGATGCGTACATCTCACACAAGTCTTGATTTAGGGAGACCTTCTTATTGTTTCATTGGTTTTCTCAAATTGTCAAAGAAAGAGGTGATTATGAGTCATATGACTTTATTCTACTTTGATTAGCATCAAAAACAGCAATCCTATCACTAGTGCCTTCAAAACGATCCTTACATCTCACACAAGTTTTCATTTAGGGAGACCTTTTTATTGTTTCATTAGTTCCCTCAAATTTCCAAAATATAGGTGATTATGAGTCCTATTACTTTGTTCTAGTAGAAATTAGCATCAAAAGGAGCAATCACATTACTATCGTGTCCAAAACGATGCGTAGACCTCACAACACGTCTTCATTTAGGGAGACCTTCATATTGTTTCATTGGTTGTTTGAAATTTACAAAGAAAGAGGTGATTAAGAGTTATATTACTTCGTTCTAATTTGATTAGCATCAAAAGGAGCAATCCCATCACTATCGCGTCAAAAATAATTCGTAGACCTTACACAAGTATTCATTTAGGGAGACCTTCATATTGTTTCCTTGGTTGTTTCAAATTTATAAAGAAAGGGTTGATTAAGAGTTGTATTACATCGTTCTAGTTTGATTAGCTGCAAAAGGAGAAACCCATGACTCGCGTTCAAAACCATGCGTACATCTCACACAAGTCTTCATTTAAGGAGACCTTCTTATTATTTCATTGGTTCTCTAGAATTGTCAAAGAAAGAGGTGATTAGGTGTCCTATTACTTCGTTCTAATTTGATTAGCATCAAAAGGAGCAATCCCATGACTATCGCGCTAAAAACGAAGCGTACATCTCACACAAGTCTTGATTTAGGTAGACTTTCTTTTCTTTTCTTTTTTTTTTTGCTAAAATAGACTTTCTTATTGTTTCATTGGTTCTCTCAAATTGTCAAAGAAAGATGTGATTATGAGTCATATGTATTTCGTTCTAGTTTGAGTAGCATCAAAAGGAACAATCTTATCACTAGTACCTTCAAAACGATTTCGTACATCTCACAAAAAGTCTTCATTTAGGGAGACCTTCTTATTGTTTCATTAGTTATCTCAAATTGTCAAAATATAGGTGATTATGAGTCCTATAACTTGGTTCTAGTAGAAATTAGCATCAAAAGTAGCAATCCCATCACTATCGCGTCCAAAACGATAGGTAGACCTCACACAAGTCTTCATTTAGGGAGACATTCATATTGTTTCATTGGTTGTTTCAAATTTACAAAGAAAGAGGTGATTAAGATTCGTATGACTTCGTTCAAGTTTGATTAGCGTCAAAAGGAGAAACCCATGACTATCGCGTTCAAAACCATTCGTACATCTCACACAAGTCTTCATTTAGGGAGACCATCTTATTGTCTCATTGGTTCTCTAAAATTGTCAAAGAAAAAGGTGATTAGGAGTCTTATTACTTTCGTTCTAATTTGACTAGCATCAAAAGAAACAATCCAATGACTATCGCGTTAAAAACGATGCGTACATCTCACACAAGTCTTGATTTAGGTAGACCTTCCTATTGTTTCGTTGGTTTTCTCAAATCGTTAAAGAAAGAGGTGATTATGAGTCCTATGACTTTGTTCTAGTTTGATTAACATCAAAAGAAGCAATTCTATCACTAGTGCCTTCAAAACGATGCGTACATCTCACACAAGTCTTCATTTAAGGAGACATTCTTGTTATTTCATTAGTTCTCTAAAATTGTCAAAGAAAGAGATGATTAGGAGTTCTATTACTTCGTTCTAATTTGATTAGCGTCAAAAGTAGCAATCCCGTGACTATCGCGTTAAAAACGATGCGTACATCTCACACAAGTCTTGATTTAGGGAGACCTTTTTATTGTTTCATTGGTTTTCTCAAATTGTGAAAGAAAGAGGTGATTATGAGTCATATGACTTTGTTCTAGTTTGATTAGCATCAAAAAGAGCAATCCTATCACTAGTGCATTCAAAACGATCCTTACATCTCACACATGTTTTCATTTAGGGAGACCTTTTTATTGTTTCATTAGTTCTCTCAAATTATCAAAATATAGATGATTATGAGTCCTATTACTTCGTTCTAGTACAAATTAGCATCAAAATGAGCAATCACATCACTATCGTGTCCAAAACGATGCGTAGACCTCACAACAAGTTTTCATTTAGGGAGACCTTCATATTGTTTCATTGGTTGTTTCAAATTTACAAAGAAAGAGGTGATTAAGAGTTATATTACATCGTTCTAATTTGATTTGCATCAAAAGGAGCAATCCCATCACTATCGCGTCAAAAACGATCCGTAGACCTCAAACAAGTATTCATTTAGGGAGACCTTCATATTGTTTCCCTGGTTGTTTCAAATTTACAAAGAAAGGGTTGATTAAGAGTTGTATTACATCGTTCTAGTTTGATTAGCATAAAAATGAGCAATCCCATCCATATCGCGTCAAAAATGATTCGTAGACCTCACACAAGTATTCATTTAGGGAGACCTTCATATTGTTTCCTTGGTTGTTTCAAATTTACAAGGAAACGGTTGATTAAGAGTTGTATTACATCGTTCTAGTTTGATTAGCTTCAAAAGGAGAAACCCATGACTCGGGTTCAAAACCATGCGTACATCTCACACAAGTCTTCATTTAAGGAGACCTTCTTATTATTTCATTTGTTCTCGAGAATTGTCAAAGAAAGAGGTGATTAGGTGTCCTATTACTTCGTTCTAATTTGATTAGCATGAAAAGGAGCAATTCGATGACTATCGCATTAAAAACGATGCTTACATCTCACACAAGTCTTGATTTAGGTACACTTTCTTATTATTTCATTGGTTCTCTCAAATTGTCAAAGAAAGTTGTGATTATGAGTCCTATGTATTTCGTTCTAGTTTGAGTAGTATCAAAAGGAACAATCTTCTCACTAGTACCTTCAAAACGATCCGTACATCTCACAGAAGTCTTCATTTAGGGAGACCTTCTTATTGTTTCATTAGTTATCTCAAATTGTCAAAATATAGGTGATTTTGAGTCCTATAACTTCGTTTTAGTAGAAATTAGCACCAAAAGTAGCAATCCCATCACTATCGCGTCCAAAACGATAGGTAGACCTCACACAAATCTTCATTTAGGGAGACCTTCATATTGTTTCATTGGTTGTTTCAGATTTAAAAAGAAAGATGAGATTAAGAGTTGTATTACTTCGTTCTATTTTGATTAGTGTCAAAAGGAGAAACCCATGACTATCGCGTTCAAAACCATGCGTACATCTCACACAAGTCTTCATTTAGGGAGACCTTTTTATTGTTTCATTTGTTCTCAAAAATTATCAAAGAAAGTGGTGATAAGGAGTCCTATTACTTTCTTTCTAATTTGACTAGCATCAAAAGGAGCAATCCCATGACTATCGCATTAAAAACGATGCGTACATCTCACACAAGTCTTGATTTAGCTAGACCTTCCTATTGTTTCGTTGGTTTTTTCAAATTGTCAAAGAAAGAGGTGATTATGAGTCCTATGACTTTGTTCTAGTTTGATTAGCATCAAAAGAAGCAATCCTATCACTAGTGCCTTCAAAACGATGCGTACATCTCACACAAGTCTTCATTGAAGGAGACATTCTTATTATTTTATTAGTTCTCTAAAATTGCCAAAGAAAGAGGTGATTAGGAGTTCTATTACTTCGTTCTAATTTGATTAGCATCAAAAGGAACAATCCCGTGACTATCGCGTTAAAAACGATGCGTACATCTCACACAAGTCTTGATTTAGGGAGACCTTCTTATTGTTTCATTGGTTTTCTCAAATTGTCAAAGAAAGAGGTGATTATGAGTCATATGACTTTGTTCTACTTTGATTAGCATCAAAAAGAGCAATCCTATCACTAGTGCCTTCAAAAAGATCCTTACATCTCACACAAGTTTTCATTTAGGGAGACCTTTTTATTGTTTCATTAGTTCCCTCAAATTGCCAAAATATAGGTGATTATGAGTCCTATTACTTTGTTCTAGTAGAAATTAGCATCAAAAGGAGCAATCACATTACTATCGTGTCCAAAACGATGCGTAGACCTCACAACAAGTCTTCATTTAGGGAGACCTTCATATTGTTTCATTGGTTGTTTGAAATTTACAAAGAAAGAGGTGATTAAGAGTTATATTACTTCGTTCTAATTTGATTAGCATCAAAAGGAGCAATCCCATCACTATCGCGTCAAAAATAATTCGTAGACCTTACACAAGTATTCATTTAGGGAGACCTTAATATTGTTTCCTTGGTTGTTTCAAATTTATAAAGAAAGGGTTGATTAAGAGTTGTATTACATCGTTCTAGCTTGATTAGCTTCAAAAGGAGAAACCCATGACTCGCGTTCAAAACCATGCGTATATCTCACACAAGTCTTCATTTAAGGAGACCTTCTTATTATTTCATTTGTTCTCTAGAATTGTCAAAGAAAGAGGTGATTAGGTGTCCTATTACTTCGTTCTAATTTGATTAGCATCAAAAGGAGCAATCCCATGACTATCGCGTTAAAAACGAAGCGTACATCTCACACAAGTCTTGATTTAGGTAGACTTTCTTTTCTTTTCTTTTCTTTTTTTTTTTGCCAAAATAGTCTTTCTTATTGTTTCATTGGTTCTCTCAAATTGTCAAAGAAAGATGTGATTATGAGTCCTATGTATTTCGTTCTAGTTTGAGTAGCATCAAAAGGAACAATCTTATCACTAGTACCTTCAAAACGATTTCGTACATCTCACACAAGTCTTCATTTAGGGAGACCTTCTTATTGCTTCATTAGTTATCTCAAATTGTCAAAATATAGGTGATTATGAGTCCTATAACTTCGTTCTAATTTGATTAGCATCAAAAGTAGCAATCCCGTGACTATCGCATTAAAAACGATGCGTACATCTCACACAAGTCTTGATTTAGGGAGACCTTTTTATTGTTTCATTGGTTTTCTCAAATTGTGAAAGAAAGAGGTGATTATGAGTCATATGACTTTGTTCTAGTTTGATTAGCATCAAAAAGAGCAATCCTATCACTAGTGCCTTCAAAACGATCCTTACATCTCACACATGTTTTCATTTAGGGAGACCTTTTTATTGTTTCATTAGTTCTCTCAAATTATCAAAATATAGATGATTATGAGTCCTATTATTTCGTTCTAGTACAAATTAGCATCAAAAGGAGCAATCACATCACTATCGTGTCCAAAACGATGCGTATACCTCACAACAAGTTTTCATTTAGGGAGACCTTCATATTGTTTCATTGGTTGTTTCAAATTTACAAAGAAAGAGGTGATTAAGAGTTATATTACATCGTTCTAATTTGATTTGCATCAAAAGGAGCAATCCCATCACTATCGCGTCAAAAACGATCCGTAGACCTCAAACAAGTATTCATTTAGGGAGACCTTCATATTGTTTCCCTGGTTGTTTCAAATTTACAAAGAAAGGGTTGATTAAGAGTTGTATTACATCGTTCTATTTGATTAGCTTCAAAAGGAGAAACCCATGACTCGTGTTCAAAACCATGCGTAGATCTCACACAAGTCTTCATTTAAGGAGACCTTCTTATTATTTCATTTGTTCTCGAGAATTGTCAAAGAAAGAGGTGATTAGGTGTCCTATTACTTCGTTCTAATTTGATTAGCATCATAAGGAGCAATCCGATGACTATCGCATTAAAAACGAAGCTTACATCTCACACAAGTCTTGATTTAGGTGGACTTTCTTATTATTTCATTGGTTCTCTCAAATTGTCAAAGAAAGTTGTGATTATGAGTCCTATGTATTTCGTTCTAGTTTGAGTAGCATCAAAAGGAACAATCTTCTCACTAGTACCTTCAAAACGATCCGTACATCTCACAGAAGTCTTCATTTAGGGAGACCTTCTTATTGTTTCATTAGTTATCTCAAATTGTCAAAATATAGGTGATTATGAGTCCTATAACTTCGTTTTAGTAGAAATTAGCACCAAAAGTAGCAATCCCATCACTATCGCGTCCAAAACGATAGGTAGACCTCACACAAATCTTCATTTAGGGAGACCTTCATATTGTTTCATTGGTTGTTTCAAATTTAAAAAGAAAGATGTGATTAAGAGTTGTATTACTTCGTTCTATTTTGATTAGTGTCAAAAGGAGAACCCATGACTATCGCGTTCAAAACCATGCGTACATCTCACACAAGTCTTTATTTAGGGAGACCTTTTTATTGTTTCATTTGTTCTCAAAAATTATCAAAGAAAGTGGTGATAAGGAGTCCTATTACTTTCTTTCTAATTTGACTAGCATCAAAAGGAGCAATCCTATGACTATCGCATTAAAAACGATGCGTACATCTCACACAAGTCTTCATTTAGGGAGACCACCTTATTTATTCATTAGTTATCTCAAATTGTCAAAATATAGGTGATTATGAGTCCTATAACTTCGTTTTAGTAGAAATTAGCACCAAAAGTAGCAATCCCTTTACTATCGCGTCCAAAACGATAGGTAGACCTCACACAAATCTTCATTTAGGGAGACCTTCATATTGTTTCATTGGTTGTTTCAAATTTAAAAAGAAAGATGTGATTAAGAGTTGTATTACTTCGTTCTATTTTGATTAGTGTCAAAAGGAGAAACCCATGACTATCGCGTTCAAAACCATGCGTACATCTCACACAAGTCTTTATTTAGGGAGACCTTTTTATTGTTTCATTTGTTCTCAAAAATTATCAAAGAAAGTGGTGATAAGGAGTCCTATTACTTTCTTTCTAATTTGACTAGCATCAAAAGGAGCAATCCCATGACTATCGCATTAAAAACGATGCGTACATCTCACACAAGTCTTGATTTAGCTAGACCTTCCTACTGTTTCGTTGGTTTTTTCAAATTGTCAAAGAAAGAGGTGATTATGAGTCCTATGACTTTGTTCTAGTTTGATTAGCATCAAAAGAAGCAAATCCTATCACTAGTGCCTTCAAAATGATGCGTACATCTCACACAAGTCTTCATTGAAGGAGCGTTAAAAACGATGCGTACATCTCACAAAAGTCTTGATTTAGGGAGACCTTCTTATTGTTTCATTGGTTTTCTCAAATTGTCAAAGAAAGAGGTGATTATGAGTCATATGACTTTATTCTACTTTGATTAGCATCAAAAAGAGCAATCCTATCACTAGTGCCTTCAAAACGATCCTTACATCTCACACAAGTTTTCATTTAGGGAGAGCTTTTTATTGTTTCATTAGTTCCCTCAAATTTCCAAAATATAGGTGATTATGAGTCCTATTACTTTGTTCTAGTAGAAATTAGCATCAAAAGGAGCAATCACATTACTATCGTGTCCAAAACGATGCGTAGACCTCACAACAAGTCTTCATTTAGGGAGACCTTCATATTGTTTCATTGGTTGTTTGAAATTTACAAAGAAAGAGGTGATTAAGAGTTATATTACTTTGTTCTAATTTGATTAGCATCAAAAGGAGCAATCCCATCACTATCGCGTCAAAAATAATTCGTAGACCTTACACAAGTATTCATTTAGGGAGACCTTCATATTGTTTCCTTGGTTGTTTCAAATTTATAAAGAAAGGGTTGATTAAGAGTTGTATTACATCGTTCTAGCTTGATTAGCTTCAAAAGGAGAAACCCATGACTCGAGTTCAAAACCATGCGTACATCTCACACAGGTCTTCATTTAAGGAGACCTTCTTAGTATTTCATTGGTTCTCTAGAATTATCAAAGAAAGAGGTGATTAGGTGTCCTATTACATCGTTCTAATTTGATTAGCATCAAAAGGAGCAATCCCATGACTATCGAGTTAAAAACGAAGCGTACATCTCACACAAGTCTTGATTTAGGTAGACTTTCTTATTGTTTCATTGGTTCTCTCAAATTGTCAAAGAAAGATGTGATTATGAGTCTTATGTATTTCGTTCTAGTTTGAGTAGCACCAAAAGGAAAAATCTTATCACTAGTGCCTTCAAAACGATCCGTACATCTCACACAAGTCTTCATTTAGGGAGACCTTCTTATTGTTTCATTAGTTATCTCAAATTGTCAAAATATAGGTGATTATGAGTCCTATAACTTTGTTCTAGTAGAAATTAGCATCAAAAGTAGCAATCCCATCACTATCGCGTCCAAAACGATAGGTAGACCTCACACAAGTCTTCATTTAGGGAGACCTTCATATTGTTTCATTCGTTGTTTCAAATTTAAAAAGAAAGAGGTGATTAAGAGTTGTATTACTTCGTTCTAGTTTGATTAGCGTCAAAAGGAGAAACCCTTGACTATCGCGTTCAAAACCATGCGTACATCTCACACAAGTCTTCATTTAGGGAGACCTTTTTATTGTTTCGTTGGTTCTCTAAAATTGTCAAAGAAAGAGGTGATTAGGAGTCCTATTACTTCGTTCTAATTTGACTAGCATCAAAAGGAGCAATCCCATGACTATCGCGTTAAAAATGATGCGTACATCTCACACAAGTCTTGATTTAGGTAGACCTTCCTATTGTTTCATTGGTTTTCTCAAATTGTCAAAGAAAGAGGTAATCATAAGTCCTACGACTTTGTTCTAGTTTGATTAGCATCAAAAGAAGCAATCCTATCACTAGTGCCTTCAAAACGATGCGTACATCTCACATAAGTCGTCATTTAAGGAGACATTCTTATTATTTTATTAGTTCTCTAAAATTGTCAAAGAAATAGGTGATTAGGAGTTCTATTACTTCGTTGTAATTTGATTATCATCAAAAGAAGCAATCCCGTGACTATCGCGTTAAAAATGATGCGTACATCTCACACAAGTCTTGATTTAGGGAGACATTCTTATTGTTTCGTTGGTTTTCTCAAATTGTCAAAGAAAGAGGTGATTATGAGTCATATGACTTTGTTCTAGTTTGATTAGCATCAAAAAGAGCAATTCTATCACTAGTGCCTTCAAAACGATAATTACATCTCAAACAAGTTTTCATTTAGGGAGACCTTTTTATTGTTTCATTAGTTCTCTCAAATTGTCAAAATATAGGTGATTATGAGTCCTATTACTTCGTTCTAGTAGAAATTAGCATCAAAATGAGCAATCACATCACTATCGTGTCCAAAACGATGCATAGACCTCACACAAGTCTTCATTTAGGGAGACCTTCATATTGTTTTATTGGTTGTTTCAAATTTACAAAGAAAGAGGTGATTATGAGTTATATTACTTTATTCTAGTTTGATTATCATCAAATGGAGCAATCCCATCACTATCGCGTCAAAAACGACCCGTAGACCTCACACAAGTATTCATTTAGGGATACCTTCATATTGTTTCCTTGGTTGTTTCAAATTTACAAAGAAAGGGTTGATTAAGAGTTGTATTATATCGTTCTAGTTTGATTAGCTTGAAAAGGAGAAACCCATGACTCGCGTTCAAAACTTTGCGTAGATCTCACACATCTTCATTTAAGGAGACTTTCCTATTATTTCATTGGCTCTCTAGAATTGTCAAAGAAAGAGATGATTAGGTGTCCTATTACTTCGTTCTAATTTGATTAGCATCAAAAGGAGCAATCCGATGACTATCGCGTTAAAAACGAATCGTACATCACACACAAGTCTTGATTTAGGTAGACTTTCTTATTGTTTCATTGGTTCTCTGAAATTGTCAAAGAAAGATGTGATTATGAGTCCTATGTATTTCGTTCTAGTTTAAGTAGCATCAAAAGGAGCAATCTTATCACTATTGCCTTTAAAACGATCCGTACATCTCACACAAGTCTTCATTTAGGCAGACCTTCTTATTGCTCCATTAGTTATCTCAAATTGTCAAAATATAGGTGATTATGACTCCTATAACTTCGTTCTAGTAGAAATTTGCATCAAAAGTAGCAATCCCATCACTATCGCGTCCAAAACGATACGTAGACCTCACACAAGTCTTCATTTAGGGAGACCTTCATATTGTTTCATTGGATGTTTCAAATTTAAAAAGAAAAAGGTGATAAAGAGTTGTATTACTTCGTTCTAGTTTGATTAGCGTTAAAAGGAGAAACGCATGACTATCGAGTTAAAAACCATGCGAACATCTCACACAAGTCTTCATTTAAGAAGTCCTTCTTATTGTTTCATTGGTTCTCTAAAATTGTCAAAGAAAGAGGTGATTAGGAGTCCTATTACTTCGTTCTAATTTGACTAGCATCTAAAGGAGCAATCTCATGACTATCGCGTTAAAAACGATGCGTACATCTCACACAAGTCTTGATTTAGGTAGACCTTCCTATTGTTTCATTGGTTTTCTCAAATTGTCAAAGAAAGAGGTAATCATGAGTCCTATGACTTTGTTCTAGTTTGATTAGCATCAAAAGAAGCAATCCTATCACTAGTGCCTTCAAAACGATGCGTACATCTCACACAAGTCTTCATTTAAGGAGACATTCTTATTATTTCATTAGTTCTCTAAAATTGTCAAAGAAAGAGGTGATTAGGAGTTCTATTACTTCGTTTTAATTTGATTAGCATCAAAAGGAGCAATCCTGTGACTATCGCGTTAAAAACGATGCGTACATCTCACCCATGTCTTGATTTAGGGAGACCTTCTTATTGTTTCATTGGTTTTCTCAAATTGTCAAAGAAAGAGGTGATTATGAGTCATATGACTTTGTTCTAGTTTCATTAGCATCAAAAAGAGAAATCCTATCACTAGTACCTTCAAAACGATCCTTACATCTCACACAAGTTTTCATTTAGGGAGACCTTTTTATTGTTTCATTAGTTCTCTCAAATTGTCAAAATATAGGTGATTATGAGTCCTATTACTTTGTTCTAGTAGAAATTTGCATCAAAATGAGCGATCACATCACTATCGTGTTCAAAACGATGCGTAGGCCACATACAAGTCTTCATTTTGGGAGACCTTCATATTGTTTCATTGGTTGTTTCAAATTTACAAAGAAAGAGGTGATTAAGAGTTATATTACTTTGTTCTAATATGATTAGCATCAAATGGAGCAATCCCATCACTATTGCGTCAAAAACGACCCGTAGACCTCACACAAGTATTCATTTAGGGAGTCCTTCATATTGTTTCCTTGGTTGTTTCAAATTTACAATGAAAGGGTTGATTAAGAGTTGTATTACATCTTTCTAGTTTGATTAGCTTCAAAAGGAGAAGCCCATGACTCGCGTTCAAAACCTTGCGTAGATCTCACACAAGTCTTCATTTAAGGAGGCCTTCGTATTATTTCATTGGTTCTCTAGAATTGTCAAAGAAAGAGGTGATTAGGTGTCCAATTACTTCGTTCTAATTTGATTAGCATCAAAAGGAGCAATCCGATGACTATCGCGTTAAAAACGAAACGTACATCTCACACAAGTCTTAATTTAGGTAGACTTTCTTATTGCTTCATTGGTTCTCTCAAATTGTCAAAGAAAGATGTGATTATGAGTCCTATGTATTTTGTTCTAGTTTGAGTAGCATCAAAAGGAGCAATCTTATCATTAGTGCCTTCAGAACGATCCGTACATCTCACACAAGTCTTCATTTAGGGAGACCTTCTTATTGTTTCATTAGTTATCTCAAATTGTCAAAATATAGGTGATTATGAGTCCTATAACTTCGTTCTAGTAGAAATTAGCATCAAAAGTAGCAATCCCATCACTATCACGTCCAAAACGATATGTAGACCTCACACAAGTCTTCATTTAGGGAGACTTTCATATTGGTTCATTGGTTGTTTCAAATTTAAAAAGAAAGAGGTGATTAAGAGTTGTATTACTTCGTTCTAGTTTGATTAGCGTTAAAAGGAGAAACCCATGACTATCGCGTTCAAAACCATGCGTACATCTCACACAAGTCTTCATTTAGGGAGACCTTCTTATTGTTTCATTACTTCTCTAAAATTGTCAAAGATAGAGGTGATTAGGAGTCCTATTACTTCGTTCTAATTTGACTAGCATCAAAAGGAGAAAATCCCATGACTATCGCGATAAAAACGATGCGTACATCTCACACAAGTCTTGATTTAGGTAAACCTTCCTATTGTTTCATTGGTTTTCTCAAATTGTCAAAGAAAGAGGTGATTATGAGTCCTATGACTTTGTTCTAGTTTGATTAGCATCAAAAGAAGCAATCCCGTGATTATCGCGTTAAAAACGATGCGTACATCTCACCCAAGTCTTGATTTAGGATGTCCTTCTTATTGTTTCATTGGTTTTTTCAAATTGTCAAAGAAAGAGGTGATTATGAGTCATATGACTTTGTTCTAGTTTGATTAGCATCAAAAAGAGAAATCCTATCACTAGTGCCTTCAAAACGATCCTTATATCTCACACAAGTTTTCATTTAGGGAGACCTTTTTATTGTTTCATTAGTTCTCTCAAATTGTCAAAATATAGGTGATTATGAGTCCTATTACTTCGTTCTAGTAGAAATTAGCATCAAAATGAGCAATCACATCACTATCGTGTATGCGTCCGATGCGTAGACCTCACACAAGTCTTCATTTAGGGAGACCTTCATATTGTTTCATTGGTTGTTTTAAATTTACAAAGAAAGAGGTGATTAAGAGTTATATTAGTTTTTTCTAATATGATTAGCATCAAATGGAGCATTCCCATCACTATCGCGTCAAAAACGACCCGTAGACCTCACACAAGTATTCATTTAGGGAGACCTTCATATTGTTTCCTTGGTTGTTTCAAATTTACAAAGAAAGGGTTGATTAAGAGTTGTATTACATCGTTCTAGTTTGATTAGCTTCAAAAGGAGAAGCCCATGACTCGCGTTCAAAACCTTGCGTAGATCTCACACAAGTCTTCATTTAAGGAGGCCTTCTTATTATTTCATTGCTTCTCTAGAATTGTCAAAGAAAGAGATGATTAGGTGTCCTATTACTTCGTTCTAATTTGATTAATATCAAAAGGAGCAATCCGATGACTATCGCGTTAAAAACGAAGCGTACATCTCACACAAGTCTTGATTTAGGTAGACTTTCTTATTGTTTCATTGGTTCTCTCAAATTGTCAAAGAAAGATGTGATTATGAGTCCTATGTATTTCGTTCTAGTTTGAGTAGCATCCAAAGGAGCAATCTTATCATTAGTGCCTTCAGAACGATCCGTACATCTCACACAAGTCTTCATTTAGGGAGACCTTCTTATTGTTTGATTAGTTATCTCAAATTGTCAAAATATAGGTGATTATGAGTCCTATAACTTCGTTCTAGTAGAAATTAGCATCAAAAGTAGCAATCCCATCACTATCGCGTCCAAAACGATATGTAGACCTCACACAAGTCTTCATTTAGGGAGACTTTCATATTGGTTCATTGGTTGTTTCAAATTTAAAAAGAAAGAGGTGATTAAGAGTTGTATTACTTCGTTCTAGTTTGATTAGCGTTAAAAGGAGAAACCCATGACTATCGCGTTCAAAACCATGCGTACATCTCACACAAGTCTTCATTTAGGGAGACATTCTTATTGTTTCATTGGTTCTCTAAAATTGTCAAAGATAGAGGTGATTAGGAGTCCTATTACTTCGTTCTAATTTGACTAGCATCAAAAGGAGCAATCCCATGACTATCACGTTAAAAACGATGCGTACATCTCACACAAGTCTTGATTTAGGTAGACCTTCCTATTGTTTCATTTGTTTTCTTAAATTGTCAAAGAAAGAGGTAATCATGAGTGCTATGACTTTGTTCTAGTTTGATTAGCATCAAAAGAAGCAATCCTATCACTAGTGCCTTCAAAACGATGCGTACATCTCTCACAAGTCTTCATTTAAGGGGACGAATTTCATTCGTTCTCTAAAATTGCCAAAGAAAGAGGTGATTAGAAGTTCTATTACTTCGTTCTAATTTGATTAGCATCAAAAGGAGCAATCCCGTGATTATCGCATTAAAAACGATGCGTACATCTCACCCAAGTCTTGATTTAGGGAGTCCTTCTTATTGTTTCATTGGTTTTTTTCAAATTGTCAAAGAAAGAGGTGATTATGAGTCATACGACTTTGTTCTAGTTTGATTAGCATCAAAAAGAGAAATCCTATCACTAGTGCCTTCAAAACGATCCTTATATCTCACACAAGTTTTCATTTCGGAAGACCTTTTTATTGTTTCATTAGTTCTCTCAAATTGTCAAAATATAGGTGATAATGAGTCCTATTACTTCGTTTTAGTAGAAATTAGCATCAAAATGAGCAATCACATCACTATCGCGTCCAAAACGATAGGTAGACCTCACACAAGTCTTCATTTAGGGAGACCTTCATATTGTTTCACTGGTTGTTTCAAATTTAAAAAGAAAGAGGTGATTAAGAGTTGTATTACTTCGTTTCCGTTTGATTAGCGTTAAAAGAAGAAACCCATGACTATCGCGTTCAAAACCATGCGTACATCTCACACAAGTCTTCATTTAGGGAGACCTTTTTATTGTTTCATTGGTTCTCCAAAATTGTCAAAGAAAGAGGTGATTAGGAGTCCTATTACTTCGTTCTAATTTGACTACCATCAAAAGGAGCAATCCCATGACTATCGCATTAAAAACGATGCGTACATCTCACACAAGTCTTGATTTAGGTAGACCTTCCTATTGTTTCATTGGTTTTCTCAAATTCTCAAAGAAAGAGGTAATCATGAGTCCTATGACTTTGTTCTAGTTTGATTAGCATCAAAAGAAGCAATCCTATCACTAGTGCCTTCAAAACGATGCGTACATCTCACACAAGTGTTCATTTAAGGAGACGAATTTCATTAGTTCTCTAAAATTGTCAAAAAAAGAGGTGATTAGAAGTTCTATTACTTCGTTCTAATTTGATTAGCATCAAAAGGAGCAATCCCGTGATTATCGCGTTAAAAACGATGCGTACATCTCACCCAAGTCTTGATTTTGGGAGACTTTCTTATTGTTATATTGGTTTTCTCAAATTGTCAAAGAAAGAGGTGATTATGAGTCATATGACTTTGTTCTAGTTTGATTAGCATCAAAAAGAGAAATCCTATCACTAGTGCCTTCAAAACGATCCTTACATCTCACACAAGTTTTCATTTAGGGAGACCTTTTTATTGTTTCATTAGTTCTCTCAAATTGTCAAAATATAGGTGATTATGAGTCCTATTACTTCGTTCTAGTAGAAATTAGAAGCAAAATGAGCAATCACATCACTATCGTGTCCAAAACGATGCGTAGACCTCACACAAGTCTTCATTTAGGGAGACATTCATATTGTTTCATTGGTTGTTTCAAATTTACAAAGAAAGAGGTGATTAAGTGTTATATTACTTTGTTCTAATTTGATTAGCATCAAATGGAGCAATCCCATCACTATCGAGTCAAAAACGACCCTTAGACCTCACACAAATATTCATTTAGGGAGACCTTCACATTGTTTCCTTGGTTGTTTCAAATTTACAAAGAAAGGGTTGATTAAGAGTTGTATTACATAGTTCTAGTTTGATTAGCTTCTAAAGGAAAAACCCATGACTCGCGTTCAAAACCTTGCGTAGATCTCACACAAGTCTTCATTTAAGGAGACCTTCTTATTATTTCATTGGTTCTCTAGAATTGTCAAAGAAAGAGATGATTAGGTGTTCTATTACTTCGTTCTAATTTGATTAGTATCAAAAGGAGCAATCCGATGACTATCGCGTTAAAAACGGAGCGTACATCTCACACAAGTCTTGATTTAGGTAGACTTTCTTATTATTTCATTGGTTCTCTCAAATTGTCAAAGAAAGATGTGATTATGAGTCCTATGTATTTCGTTCTAGTTTGAGTAGCATCAAAAGGAGCAATCTTATCACTAGTGCCTTCAAAACGATCCGTACATCTCACACAAGTCTTCATTTAGGGAGACCTTCTTATTGTTTGATTAGTTATCTCAAATTATCAAAATATAGGTGATTATGAGTCCTATAACTTCGTTCTAGTAGAAATTAGCATCAAAAGTAGCAATCCCATCACTATCGCGTCCAAAACGATCGGTAGACCTCACACAAGTCTTCATTTAAGGAGACCTTCATATTGTTTCATTGGTTGTTTCAAATTTTAAAAGAAAGAGGTGATTAAGAGTTGTATTACTTCGTTATAGTTTGATTAGCGTTAAAAGAAGAAACCCATGACTATCGTGTTCAAACCCATGCGTACATCTCGCACAAGTTTTCATTTAGAGAGACCTTCTTATTGTTTCCTTGGTTCTCTAAAATTGTCTAAGAAAGAGGTGATTAGGAGTCCTATTACTTCGTTCTAATTTGACTACCATCAAAAGGAGCAATCCCATGACTATGGCGTTAAAAACGATGCGTACATCTCACACAATTCTTTATTTAGGTAGACCTTTCTATTATTTCATTGGTTTTCTCAAATTCTCAAAGAAAGAGGTAATCATGAGTCCTATGACTTTGTTCTAGTTTGATTAGCATCAAAAGAAGCAATCTTATCACTAGTGCCTTCAAAACGATGCGTACATCTCACACAAGTCTTCATTTAAGGTGACGAATTTCATTAGTTCTCTGAAATTGTCAAAGAAAGAGGTGATTAGGAGTTCTATTACTTCGTTCTAATTTGATTAGCATCAAAAAGAGCAATCCCGTGACTATCGCGTTAAAAACGATGCGTACATCTCACCCAAGTCTTGATTTAGGGAGACCTTCTTATTGTTTCATTCGTTTTCTCAAATTGTCAAAGAAAGAGGTGATTATGAGTCATATGACTTTGTTCTAGTTTGATTAGCATCAAAAAGAGAAATCCTATCACTAGTGCCTTCAAAACGATCCTTACATCTCACACAAGTTTTCATTTAGGGAGACCTTTTTATTGTTTCATTAGTTCTCTCAAATTATCAAAATATAGGTGATTATGAGTCCTATTACTTCATTCTAGTAGAAATTAGCATCAAAATGAGCAATCACATCTCTATCGTGTCCAAAACGATGCGTAGACCTCACACAAGTCTTCATTTAGGGAGACCTTCATATTATTTTATTGGTTGTTTCAAATTTACTAAGAAAGAGGTGATTAAGAGTTATATTATTTTGTTCTAATATGATTAGCATCAAATGGAGCAATCCCATCACTATCGCGTCAAAAACGACCCGTAGACCTCACACAAGTATTCATTTTGGGAGACTTTCATATTGTTTCCTTGGTTGTTTCAAATTTACAAAGAAAGGGTTGATTAAGAGTTGTATTACATCGTTCTAGTTTGATTAGCTTCAAAAGGAGAAACCTATGACTCGCGTTCAAAACCTTGCGTAGATCTCACACAAGTCTTCATTTAAGGAGACCTTCTTATTATTTCATTGGTTCTCTAGAATTGTCAAAGAAAGAGATGATTAGGTGTCCTATTACTTCGTTCTAATTTTATTAGTATCAAAAGGAGCAATCCGATGACTATCGCGTTAAAAACGAAGCGTACATCTCACACAAGTCTTGATTTAGGTAGACAGTCTTATTGTTTCATTGGTTCTCTGAAATTGTCAAAGAAAGATGTGATTATGAGTCCTATGTATTTCGTTCTAGTTTGAGTAGCATCAAAAGGAGCAGTTTTATCACTAGTGCCTTCAAAACGATCCGTATATCTCACACAAGTCTTCAGTTAGGGAGACCTTCTTATTGTTTCATTAGTTATCTCAAATTGTCAAAATATAGGTGATTATGAGTCCTATAACTTCGTTCTAGTAGAAATTAGCATCAGAAGTAGCAATCCCATCGCTATCGCGTCCAAAACGATAGGTAGACCTCACACAAGTCTTCATTTAGGGAGACCTTCATATTGTTTCAATGGTTGTTTCAAATTTAAAAAGAAAGAGGTGATTAAGAGTTGTATTACTTCGTTTCCGTTTGATTAGCGTTAAAAGAAGAAACCCATGACTATCGCGTTCAAAACGATGCGTACATCTCACATAAGTCTTCATTTAGGGAGACCTTTTTATTGTTTCATTGGTTCTCCAAAATTATCAAAGAAAGAGGTGATTAGGAGTCCTATTACTTCGTTCTAATTTGACTACCATCAAAAGGAGCAATCCCATGACTATCGCATTAAAAATGATGCGTACATCTCACACAAGTCTTGATTTAGGTAGACCTTCCTATTGTTTCATTGGTTTTCTCAAATTGTCAAAGAAAGAGGTAATCATGAGTCCTATGACTTTGTTCTTGTTTGATTAGCATCAAAAGAAGCAATCCTATCACTAGTGCCTTCAAAACGATGCGTACATCTCACACAAGTCTTCATTTAAGGAGACGAATTTCATTAGTTCTCTAAAATTGTCAAAGAAATAGGTGATTAGGAGTTCTATTACTTCGTTGTAATTTGATTATCATCAAAAGAAGCAATCCCGTGACTATCGCGTTAAAAATGATGCGTACATCTCACACAAGTCTTGATTTAGGGAGACCTTCTTATTGTTTCATTGGTTTTCTCAAATTGTCAAAGAAAGAGGTGATTATGAGTCATATGACTTTGTTCTAGTTTGATTAGCATCAAAAAGAGCAATCCTATCACTAGTGCCTTCAAAACGATCCTTACATCTCACACAAGTTTTCATTTAGGGAGACCTTTTTATTGTTTCAATAGTTCTCTCAAATTGTCGAAATATAGGTGATTATGAGTCCTATTACTTCGTTCTAGTAGAAATTAGCATCAAAATGAGCAATCACATCACTATCGTGTATGCGTAGACCTCACACAAGTCTTCATTCAGGGAGACCTTCATATTGTTTCATTGGTTGTTTCAAATTTACAAGGAAAGAGGTGCTTAAGAGTTATATTACTTTGTTCTAATTTGATCAGCATCAAATGGAGCAATCCCATCACTATCGCGTCAAAAACAACCCGTAGACCTCACACAAGTATTCATTTAGGGAGACCTTCATATTGTTTCCTTGGTTGTTTCAAATTTACAAAGAAAGGGTTGATTAAGAGTTGTATTACATCGTTCTAGTTTGATTAGCTTCAAAAGGAGAAACCTATGACTCGCGTTCAAAACCTTGAGTAGATCTCACACAAGTCTTCACTTAAGGAGACCTTCTTATTATTTCATTGGTTCTCTAGAATTGTCAAAGAAAGAGATGATTAGGTTTCCTATTACTTCGTTCTAATTTGATTAGTATCAAAAGGGGCAATCCGATGACTATCGCGTTAAAAACGAAGCGTACATCTCACACAAGTCTTGATTTAGGTAGACTTTCTTATTGTTTCATTGGTTCTTTCAAATTGTCAAAGAAAGATGTGATTATTAGTCCTATGTATTTCGTTTTAGTTTGGGTAGCATCAAATGGAGCAATCTTATCACTAGTGCCTTCAAAACGATCCGTACATTTCACACAAGTCTTCATTTAGGGAGACCTTCTTATTGTTTCATTAGCTATCTTAAATTGTCAAAATATAGGTTATTATGAGTCCTATAACATCGTTCTAGTAGAAATTAGCATCAAAAGTAACAATCCCATCACTATCGCATCCAAAACGATAGGTAGACCTCACACAAGTCTTCATTTAGGGAGACCTTCATATTGTTTCATTCGTTGTTTCAAATTTAAAAAGAAAGAGGTGATTAAGAGTTGTATTACTTCGTTCTAGTTTGATTAGAGTTAAAAGAAGAAATCCACGACTATCGCGTTTAAAACCATGCGTACATCTCACACAAGTCTTCATTTAGGGAGACCTTCTTATTGTTTCATTGGTTCTCTAAAATTGTCAAAGAAATAGGTGATTAGGAGTCCTATTACTTCGTTCTAATTTGACTAGCATCAAAAGGAGCAATCCCATGACTATCGCGTTAAAAACAATGCGTACATCTCACACAAGTCTTGATTTAGGTAGACCTTCCTATTATTTCATTGGTTTTCTCAAATTGTCAAAGAAAGAGGTAACCATGAGTCCTATGACTTTGTTCTAGTTTGATTAGCATCAAAAGAAGCAATCCTATCACTAGTGCCTTCAAAACGATGCGTACATCTCACACAAGTCTTCATTTAAGGAGACATTCTTATTATTTTATTAGTTCTCTTAAATTGTTAAAGAAAAAGGTGATTAGGAGTTCTATTACTTCGTTCTAATTTGATTAGCATCAAAAGGAGCAATCCCGTGACTATCGCGTTAAAAACGATGCGTACATCTCACACAAGTCTTGATTTAGGGAGGCCATCTTATTGTTTCATTGGTTTTCTCAAATTATCAAAGAAAGAGGTGATTATAAGTCATATGACTTTGTTCTAGTTTGATTAGCATCAAAAAGAGCAATCCTATCACTAGTGCCTTCAAAACGATCCTTACATCTCACACAAGTTTTCATTTAGGGAGACCTTTTTATTGTTTCAATAGTTCTCTCAAATTGTCGAAATATAGGTGATTATGAGTCCTATTACTTCGTTCTAGTAGAAATTAGCATCAAAATGAGTAATCACATCACTATCGTGTATGCGTAGACCTCACACAAGTCTTCATTTATGGAGGCCTTCATATTGTTTCAAATTTACAAAGAAAGAGGTGCTTAAGAGTTATATTACTTTGTTCTAATTTGATCAGCATCAAATGGAGCAATCCCATCACTATCGCGTCAAAAACAACCCGTAGACCTCACACAAGTATTCATTTAGGGAGACCTTCATATTGTTTCCTCGGTTGTTTCAAATTTACAAAGAAAGGGTTGATTAAGAGTTGTATTACATCGTTCT
This sequence comes from Panax stipuleanatus, assembly GCA_020205555.1. Lineage (NCBI taxonomy): Eukaryota > Viridiplantae > Streptophyta > Magnoliopsida > Apiales > Araliaceae > Panax > Panax stipuleanatus. The sequence continues at coordinate 59,226 of JAINUT010000876.1, forward strand.
AGTTTGATTAGCTTCAAAAAGAGAAAGCCATGACTCGCGTTCCTTGCGTAAATCTCACACAAGTCTTCATTTAAGGAGGCCTTCTTATTATTTGATTGGTTCTCTAGAATTGTCAAAGAAAGAGATGATTAGGTGTCCTATTACTTCGTTCTAATTTGATTATTATCAAAAGGTGCAATCCGATGACTATGGCGTTAAAAACGAAGCGTACATCTCACACAAGTCTTAATTTAGGGAGACCTTCTTATTGTTTCATTGGTTCTCTAAAATTGTCAAAGAAAGAGGTGATTAGGTGTCCTATTACTTCGTTCTAATTTGATTAGCATCAAAAGGAGCAATCCCGTGACTATTGCGTTAAAAACGATGCGTACATCTCACACAAGTCTTGATTTAGGGAGACCTTCTTATTGTTATATTGGTTTTCTCAAATTGTCAAAGAAAGAGGTGATTATGAGTCATATGACTTTGTTCTAGTTTGATTAGCATCAAAAAGAGAAATCCTATCACTAGTGCCTTCAAAACGATCCTTACATCTCACACAAGTTTTCATTTAGGGAGACCTTTTTATTGTTTCATTAGATCTCTCAAATTGTCAAAATATAGGTGATTATGAGTCCTATTACTTCGTTCTAGTAGAAATTAGCATCAAAATGAGCAATCACATCACTATCGTGTCCAAAACGATGCGTAGACCTCACATAAGTCTTCATTTAGGGAGACCTTCATATTGTTTCATTGTTTGTTTCAAATTTACAAAGAAAGAGGTGATTAAGTGTTATATTACTTTGTTCTAATTTGATTAGCATCAAATGGAGCAATCCCATCACTATCGCTTCAAAAACGACCCTTAGACCTCACACAAGTATTCATTTAGGGAGACTTTCACATTGTTTCCTTGGTTGTTTCAAATTTACAACGAAAAGGTTGATTAAGAGTTGTATTACATAGTTCTAGTTTGATTAGCTTCAAAAGGAGAAACCCATGACTCGCGTTCAAAACCTTGCGTAGATCTCACACAAGTCTTCATTTAAGGAGACCTTCTTATTATTTCATTGGTTCTCTAGAATTGCCAAAGAAAGAGATGATTAGGTGTTCTATTACTTCGTTCTAATTTGATTAGTATCAAAAGGAGCAATCCGATGACTATCGCGTTAAAAACGGAGCGTACATCTCACACAAGTCTTGATTTAGGTAGACTTTCTTATTGTTTCATTGGTTCTCTCAAATTGTCAAAGAAAGATGTGATTGTGAGTCCTATGTATTTCGTTCTAGTTTGAGTAGCATCAAAAGGAGCAATCTTATCACTAGTGCCTTCAAAACGATCCGTACATCTCACACAAGTCTTCATTTAGGGAGACCTTCTTATTGTTTGATTAGTTATCTCAAATTGTCAAAATATAGGTTATTATGAGTCCTATAACTTCGTTCTAGTAGAAATTAGCATCAAAAGTAGCAATCCAATCACTATCGCGTCCAAAACGATAGGTAGACCTCACACAAGTCTTCATTTAAGGAGACCTTCATATTGTTTCATTGGTTGTTTCAAATTTTAAAAGAAAGAGGTGATTAAGAGTTGTATTACATCGTTATAGTTTGATTAGCGTTAAAAGAAGAAACCCATGACTATCGCGTTCAAACCCATGCGTACATCTCACACAAGTTTTCATTTAGAGAGACCTTCTTATTGTTTCATTGGTTCTCTAAAATTGTCTAAGAAAGAGGTGATTAGGAGTCCTATTACTTTGTTCTAATTTGACTAGCATCAAAAGGATCAATCCCATGACTATGGCGTTAAAAACGATGCGTACATCTCACACAAGTCTTGATTTAGGTAGACCTTCCTATTATTTTATTGGTTTTCTCAAATTCTCAAAGAAAGAGGTAATCATGAGTCCTATGACTTTGTTCTAGTTTGATTAGCATCAAAAAGAGCAATCCTATCACTAGTGCCTTCAAAACGATCCTTACATCTCACACAAGTTTTAATTTAGGGAGACCTTTTTATTGTTTCATTAGTTCTCTCAAATTGTCAAAATATACGTGATTATGAGTCCTATTACTTCATTCTAGTAGAAATTAGCATCAAAATGAGCAATCACATCCCTATCGTGTCCAAAACGATGCGTAGACCTCACACAAGTCTTAATTTAGGGAGACCTTCATATTGTTTGATTGGTTGTTTCAAATTTACTAAGAAAGAGGTGATTAAGAGTTATATTACTTTGTTCTAATATGATTAGCATCAAATGGAGCAATCCCATCACTATCGCGTCAAAAACGACCCGTAGACCTCACACAAGTATTCATTTTGGGAGACATTCATATTGTTTCCTTGGTTGTTTCAAATTTACAAAGAAAGGGTTGATTAAGAGTTGTATTACATCGTTCTAGTTTGATTAGCTTCAAAAGGAGAAACCTATGACTCGCGTTCAAAACCTTGAGTAGATCTCACACAAGTCTTCATTTAAGGAGACCTTCTTATTATTTCATTGGTTCTCTAGAATTGTCAAAGAAAGAGATGATTAGGTGTCCTATTACTTCGTTCTAATTTTATTAGTATCAAAAGGAGCAATCCGATGACTATCGCGTTAAAAACGAAGCGTACATCTCACACAAGCCTTGATTTAGGTAGACATTCTTATTGTTTCATTGGTTCTCTGAAATTGTCAAAGAAAGATGTGATTATGAGTCCTATGTATTTCGTTTTAGTTTGAGTAGCATCAAAAGGAGCAGTTTTATCACTAGTGCCTTCAAAACGATCCGTACATCTCACACAAGTCTTCAGTTAGGGAGACCTTCTTATTGTTTCATTAGTTATATCTCAAATTGTCAAAATATAGGTGATTATGAGTCCTATAACTTCGTTCTAATTGGACTAGCATCAAAAGGAGCAATCCCATGACTAACGCATTAAAAACGATGCGTACATCTCACACAAGTCTTGATTTAGGTAGACCTTCCTATTGTTTCATTAGTTTTCTCAAATTGCCAACGAAAGAGGTAATAATGAGTCCTATGACTTTGTTCTAGTTTGATTAGCATCAAAAGAAGCAATCCTATCACTAGTGCCTTCAAAACGATGCGTACATCTCACACAAGTCTTCATTTAAGAAGACATTCTTATTATTTCATTAGTTTTCTAAAATTGTCAAAGATAGAGGTGATTAGGAGTTTTATTACTTCGTTCTAATTTGATTAGCATCAAAAGGAGCAATCCCGTAACTATCACATTAAAAACGATGCGTACATCTCACACAAGTATTGATTTAGGGAGACCTTCTTATTGTTTCATTGGTTTTCTCAAATTCTCAAAGAAAGAGGTAATCATGAGTCCTATGACTTTGTTCTAGTTTGATTAGCATCAAAAAGAGCAATCCTATCACTAGTGCCTTCAAAACGATCCTTACATCTCACACAAGTTTTTATTTAGGGAGACCTTTTTATTGTTTCAATAGTTCTCTCAAATTGTCGAAATATAGGTGATTATGAGTCCTATTACTTCATTCTAGTAGAAATTAGCATCAAAATGAGCAATCACATCACTATCGTGTATGCGTAGACCTCACACAAGTCTTCATTTAGGGAGACCTTCATATTGTTTCATTGGTTGTTTCAAATTTACAAAGAAAGAGGTGCTTAAGAGTTATATTTCTTTGTTCTAATTTGATCAGCATCAAATGGAGCAATCCCATCACTATCGCGTCAAAAACGACCTGTAGACCTCACACAAGTATTCATTTAGGGAGACCTTCATATAGTTTCCTTGGTTGTTTCAAATTTACAAAGAAAGGGTTGATTAAGAGTTGTATTACATAGTTCTAGTTTGATTAGCTTCAAAAGGAGAAACCCATGACTCGCGTTCCTTGCGTAGATCTCACACAAGTCTTCATTTAAGGAGACCTTCTTATTATTTCATTGGTTCTCTAGAATTGTCAAAGAAAGAGATGATTATGTGTCCTATTACTTCGTTCTAATTTGATTAGTATCAAAAGGTGCAATCCGATGACTATGGCGTTAAAAACGAAGCGTACATCTCACACAAATCTTGATTTAGGTAGGCTCTCTTATTGTTTCATTGGTTCTCTCAAATTGTCAAAGAAAGATGTGATTATGAGTTCTATGTATTTCGTTCTAGTTTGCGTAGCATCAAAAGGAGCAATCTTATCACTAGTGCCTTCAAAACGATCCGAACATCTCACACAAGTCTTCATTTAGGGAGACCTTATTGTTTCATTAGTTATCTCAAATTGTCAAAATATAGGTGATTATGAGTCCTATGACTTTGTTCTAATTGGACTAGCATCAAAAGGAGCAATCCCATGACTAACGCATTAAAAACGATGCGTACATCTCACACAAGTCTTGATTTAGGTAGACCTTCCTATTGTTTCATTAGTTTTCTCAAATTGTCAAAGAAAGAGATAATCATGAGTCCTATGACTTTGTTCTAGTTTGATTAGCATCAAAAGAAGCAATCCTATCACTAGTGCCTTCAAAACGATGCGTACATCTCACACAAGTCTTCATTTAAGGAGACATTCTTATTATTTTATTAGTTCTCTTAAATTGTCAAAGAGAAAGGTGATTAGGAGTTCTACTACTTCGTTCTAATTTAATTAGCATCAAAAGGAGCAATCCTGTGACTATCGCGTTAAAAACGATGCGTACATCTCACACAAGTCTTGATTTAGGGAGGCCATCTTATTGTTTCATTGGTTTTCTCAAATTGTCAAAGAAAGAGGTGATTATGAGTCATATGACTTTGTTCTAGTTTGATTAGCATCAAAAAGAGCAATCCTATCACTAGTGCATTCAAAACGATCCTTACATCTCACACAAGTTTTCATTTAGGGAGACCTTGTTATTGTTTCAATAGTTCTCTCAAATTGTCGAAATATAGGTGATTATGAGTCCTATTACTTCGTTCTAGTAGAAATTAGCATCAAAATGAGGAATCACATCACTATCGTGTATGCGTAGACCTCACACATGTCTTCATTTAGGGAGACCTTCATATTGTTTCATTGGTTGTTTCAAATTTACAAGGAAAGAGGTGCTTAAGAGTTATATTACTTTGTTCTAATTTGATCAGCATCAAATGGAGCAATCCCATCACTATTGCGTCAAAAACAACCCGTAGACCTCACACAAGTATTCATTTAGGGAGACCTTCATATTATTTCCTTGGTTGTTTCAAATTTACAAAGAACGGGTTGATTAAGAGTTGTATTACATCGTTCTAGTTTGATTAACTTCAAAAAGAGAAACCCATGACTCGCGTTCCTTGCGTAAATCTCACACAAGTCTTCATTTAAGGAGACCTTATTATTTCATTGGTTCTCTAGAATTGTCAAAGAAAGAGATGATTAGGTGTCCTATTACTTGGTTCTAATTTGATTAGTATCAAAAGGTGCAATCCGATGACTATGGCGTTCAAAACGAAGCGTACATCTCACAGAAGTCTTAATTTAGGTAGACTTTCTTATTGTTTCATTGGTTCTCTCAAATTGTCAAAGAAAGATGTGATTATGAGTCCTATGTATTTCGTTCTAGTTTGTGTAGCATCAAAAGGAGCAATCTTATCACTAGTGCCTTCAAAACGATCCGTACATCTCACACAAGTCTTTATTTAGGGAGACCTTCTTATTGTTTCATTAGTTATCTCAAATTGTCAAAATATAGGTGATTATGAGTCCTATAACTTTGTTCTAGTAGAAATTAGCATCAAAAGTAGCAATCCCATCACTATCGCGTCCAAAACGATAAGTAGACCTCACACAAGTCTTCATTTAGGGAGACCATCATATTGTTTCATTGGATGTTTCAAATTTAAAAAGAAAGAGGTGATTAAGAGTTGTATTAATTCATTCTAGTTTGATTAGCGTTAAAAGGAGAAACCCATGACTATCGCGTTCAAAACCATAAGTACATCTCACACAAGTCTATATTTAGGGAGACCTTCTTATTGTTTCATTGGTTCTCTAAAATTGTCAAAGAAAGAGGTGATTAGGAGTCCTATTACTTCGTTCTAATTTGACTAGCAACAAAAGGAGCAATCACATGATTATCGCATTAAAAACGATGCGTACATCTCACACAAGTCTTGATTTAGGTAGACCTTCCTATTGTTTCATTGGATTTCTCAAATTATCAAAGAAAGAGATAATCATGAGTCCTATGACTTGGTTCTAGTTTAATTAGCATCAAAAGAAGCAATCCTTTCACTAGTGCCTTCAAAACGAAGCGTACATCTCACACAAGCCTTCATTTAAGGAGACATTCTTATTATTTCATTAGTTCTCTAAAATTGTCAAAGAAAGAGGTGATTAGGAGTTCTATTACTTCGTTCTAATTTGATTAGCATCAAAAGGAGCAATCCCGTGACTATCACATTAAAAACGATGCGTACATATCACACAAGTATTGATTTAGGGAGACCTTCTTATTGTTTCATTCGTTTTCTCAAATTGTCAAAGAAAGAGGTGATTATGAGTCATATGACTTTGTTATAGTTTGATTAGCATCAAAAAGAGCAATCCTATCACTAGGGCCTTCAAAACGATCCTTACATCTCACACAAGTTTTCATTTAGGAAGACCTTTTTATTGTTTCATTAGTTCTCTCAAATTGTCAAAATATAGATGATTATGAGTCCTATTACTTCGTTCTAGTAGAAATTAGCATCAAAATGAGCAATCACATCACTATCGTGTACAAAACGATGCGTAGACCTCACACAAGTCTTCATTTTGGGAGACCTTCACATTGTTTCATTGGTTGTTTCAAATTTACAAAGAAAGAGGTGATTAAGAGTTATATTACTTTGTTCTAATTTGATCAGCATCAAATGGAGCAATCCAATCACTATCGCGTCAAAAACGACCCGTAGACCTCACACAAGATTTCATTTAGGGAGACCTTCATATTGTTTCCTTGGTTGTTTCAAATTTACAAAGAAAGGGTTGATTAACAGTTGTATTACATCGTTCTAGTTTGATTAGCTTCAAAAGGAGAAACCCATGACTCGCGTTCCTTGCGTAGATCTCACACAAGTCTTCATTTAAGGAGACCTTCTTATTATTCATTGATTCTATAGAATTGTCAAAGAAAGAGATGATTAGGTGTCCTATTACTTCGTTCTAATTTGATTAGTATCAAAAGGTGCAATCCGATGACAATCTCGTTAAAAACGAAGCGTACATCTCACACAAGTCTTGATTTAGGTAGACTTTCTTATTGTTTCATTGGTTCTTTCAAATTGTCAAAGAAAGATGTGATTATGAGTCCTATGTATTTCGTTCTAGTTTGAGTAGCATCAAAAGGAGCAATCTTATCACTAGTGCCTTCAAAACGATCCGTACATCTCACACAAGTCTTCATTTAGGGAGACCTTCTTATTGTTTCATTAGTTATCTCAAATTGTCAAAATATAGGTGATTATGAGTCCTATAACTTCGTTCTAGTAGAAATTAGCATCAAAAGTAGCAATCCCATCACTATCGCGTCCAAAACGATAGGTAGACTTCACACAAGTCTTCATTTAGGGAGACCTTCATATTGTTTCATTGGTTGTTTCAAATTTAAAAAGAAAGAGGTGATTAAGAGGTGTATTACTTCGTTCTAGTTTGATTAGCGTTAAAAGGAGAAACCCATGACTATCGCGTTCAAAACCATGCGTACATCTCACACAAGTCTATATTTAGGGAGACCTTCTTATTGTTTCATTGGTTCTCTAAAATTGTCAAAGAAAGAGGTGATTAGGAGTCCTATTACTTCGTTCTAATTTGACTAGCATCAAAAGGATCAATCCCATGACTATCGCATTAAAAACGATGCGTACATCTCACACAAGTCTTGATTTAGGTAGACCTTCCTATTGTTTCATTGGTTTTCTCAAATTGTCAAAGAAAGAGGTAATCATGAGTCCTATGACTTTGTTCTAGTTTAATTAGCTTCAAAAGAAGCAATTCTATCACTAGGCCTTCAAAGCGATGCGTACATCTCACACAAGTCTTCATTTAAGGAGACATTCTTATTATTTCATTAGTTCTCTAAAATTGTCAAAGAAAGAGGTGATTAGGAGTTATATTACTTCCTTCTAATTTGATTAGCATCAAAAGGAGCAATCTCGTGACTATCGCGTTAAAAACGATGCGTACATCTCACTCAAGTCTTGATTTAGGGAGACTTTCTTATTGTTTCATTGGTTTTCTCAAATGGTCAAAGAAAGAGGTGATTATGAGTCATATGACTTTGTTCTAGTTTGATTAGAATCAAAAAGAGCAATCCTATCACTAGTGCCTTCAAAACGATCCTTACATCTCAAACAAGTTTTAATTTAGGGAGACCTTTTTATTGTTTCATTAGTTCTCTCAAATTGTCAAAATATAGGTGATTATGAGTCCTATTACTTCGTTCTAGTAGAAATTAGCATCAAAATGAGCAATCACATCAGTATCGTGTCCAAAACGATGCGTAGACCTCACACAAGTCTTCATTTTGGGAGACCTTCATATTGTTTCATTGGTTGTTTCAAATTTACAAAGAAAGAGGTGATTAAGAGTTATATTACTTTGTTCTAATTTGATCAGCATCAAATGGAGCAATCCCATCACTATCGCGTCAAAAACGACCCGTAGACCTCACACAAGTATTCATTTAGGGAGACCTTCATATTGTTTCCTTGGTTGATTCAAATTTACAAAGAAAGGGTTGATTAAGAGTTGTATTACATCGTTCTAGTTTGATTAGCTTCAAAAGGAGAAACCCATGACTCGCGTTCCTTGCGAAGATCTCACACAAGTCTTCATTTAAGGAGACCTTCTTATTATTCATTGATTCTCTTGAATTGTCAAAGAAAGAGATGATTAGGTGTCCTATTACTTCGTTCTAATTTGATTAGTATCAAAAGGTGCAATCCGATGACTATGGCATTAAAAACGAAGCGTACAACTCACACAAGTCTTGATTTAGGTAGACTCTCTTATTGTTTCATTGGTTCTCTCAAATTGTCAAAGAAAGATGTGATTATGAGTCCTATGTATTTCGTTCTAGTTTTAGTAGCATCAAAAGGAGCAATCTTATCACTAGTGCCTTCAAAACAATCCGTACATCTCACACAAGTCTTCATTTAGGGAGACCTTCTTATTGTTTCATTAGTTATCTCAAATTGTCAAAATATAGGTGATTATGAGTCCTCTAACTTCGTTCTAGTAGAAATTAGCATCAAAAGTAGCAATCCCATCACTATCGCGTCCAAAACGATAGGTAGACCTCACACAAGTCTTCATTTAGGGAGACCTTCATATTGTTTCATTGGTTGTTTCAAATTTAAAAAGAAAGAGTTGATTAAGAGTTGTATTACTTCGTTCTAGTTTGATTAGCGTTAAAAGGAGAAACCCATGACTATCGCGTTCAAAACCATGCGTACATCTCACACAAGTCTATATTTCGGGAGACCTTCTTATTGTTTCATTGGTTCTCTAAAATTATCAAAGAAAGAGGTGATTAGGAGTCCTATTACTTCGTTCTAATTTGACTAGCATCAAAAGGATCAATCCCATGACTATCGCATTAAAAACGATGCGTACATCTCACACAAGTCTTGATTTAGGTAGACCTTCCAATTGTTTCATTGGTTTTCTCAAATTGTCAAAGAAAGAGGTAATCATGAGTCCTATGACTTTGTTCTAGTTTAATTAGCTTCAAAAGAAGCAATTCTATCACTAGTGCCTTCAAAGCGATGCGTACATCTCACACAAGTCTTCATTTAAGGAGACATTCTTATTATTTCATTAGTTCTCTAAAATTGTCAAAGAAAGAGGTGATTAAGAGTTCTATTACTTCCTTCTAATTTGATTAGCATCAAAAGGAGCAATCCCGTGACTATCGCGTTAAAAACGATGCGTACATCTCACACAAGTCTTGATTTAGGGAGACTTTCTTATTGTTTCATTGGTTTTCTCAAATTGTCAAAGAAAGAGGTGATTATGAGTCATATGACTTTGTTCTAGTTTGATTAGCATCAAAAAGAGCAGTCCTATCACTAGTGCCTTCAAAACGACCCTTACATCTTAAACAAGTTTTCATTTAGGGAGACCTTTTTATTGTTTCATTAGTTCTCTCAAATTATCAAAATATAGGTGATTATGAGTCCTATTACTTCGTTCTAATAGAAATTAGCATCAAAATGAGCAATCACATCACTATCGTGTCCAAAACGATGCGTAGACCTCACACAAGTCTTCATTTTGGGAGACCTTCATATTGTTTCATTGGTTGTTTCAAATTTACAAAGAAAAAGGCGATTAAGAGTTATATTACTTTGTTCTAATTTGATCAGCATCAAATGGAGCAATCCCATCACTGTCGCGTCAAAAACGACCCGTAGACCTCACACAAGTATTCATTTAGGGAGACCTTCATATAGTTTCCTTGGTTGATTCAAATTTACAAAGAAAGGGTTGATTAAGAGTTGTATTACATCATTCTAGTTTGATTAGCTTTAAAAGGAGAAACCCATGACTCGCGTTCCTTGCGTAGATCTCACACAAGTCTTCATTTAAGGAGACCTTCTTATTATTCATTGATTCTCTAGAATTGTCAAAGAAAGAGATGATTAGGTGTCCTATTACTTCGTTCTAATTTGATTAGTATCAAAAGGTGCAATCCGATGACTATGGCATTAAAAACGAAGCGTACAACTCACACAAGTCTTTATTTAGGTAGACTTTCTTATTGTTTCATTGGTTCTCTGAAATTATCAAGGAAAGATGTGATTATGAGTCCTATGTATTTCGTTCTAGTTTGAGTAGCATCAAAAGGAGCAATCTTATCACTAGTGCCTTCAAAATAATCTGTACATCTCACACAAGTCTTCAATTAGGGAGACCTTCTTATTGTTTCATTAGTTATCTCAAATTGTCAAAATATAGGTGATTATGAGTCCTATAACTTCGTTCTAGTAGAAATTAGCATTAAAAGTAGCAATCCCATCACTATCGCGTCCAAAACGATAGGTAGACCTCACACAAGTCTTCATTTAGGGAGACCTTCATATTGTTTCATTGGTTGTTTCAAATTTAAAAAGAAAGAGGTGATTAAGAGTTGTATTACTTCGTTCTAGTTTGATTAGCGTTAAAAGGAGAAACCTATGACTATCGCGTTCAACACCATGCGTACATCTCACACAAGTCTTCATTTAGTGGAGACCTTCTTATTGTTTCATTGGTTCTCTAAAATTGTAAAAGAAAGAGGTGATTAGGAGTCCTATTACTTCGTTCTAATTTGACTAGCATCAAAAGGGGCAATCCCATGACTATCACATTAAAAACGATGCGTACATCTCACACAAGTCTTGATTTAGGTAGACCTTTGTGACGAACAAGATTTTTGTAATTTAATGTGAATATTTATTGAATTAAATAAATATCAATGATTTAATTATTGAGTTAAATAATTAATTGATGAAATTATGGTAGATTAAATTAATTATATATGTCACGTTAGTTAAATTAATGTGGTGAATTTTATATTCAAAGTATGTATTTAATTGAGCTTATTTGATTAATATATTAATTAATAAGCATAATGTTATTCTAATTAATTTAATAATTAATTAGAGATTTAATGATTTGACATAATTAATAAATAAGAATTTTAATTATGTGACTGTGAATTATTTTGGAATTATGCAATTTTATTTAATTGATTTAAATAGGATTATTGATTAATTAAAAGTGTGACATTATTAAACTATATTATAGTAAGTTAATTAAAATAATGGGAAAGGAGGAATAAAAGGGGCAAGCAAACAAAGCCTTAGTGGGGGTTGGAGCCAGTTAACCCATTATGGGATTAACTGACGACCCATAACCCACGACTTCTAAATTACACGTATATCATATTAGTAGTATATCATATATCATATATTACATTCATCAGTTAAGAAAGTTAGAGAACACAGAGAGAAAAAGAGAAAAATTTGAGAGAGAGTGAGATTGAAGAAGGTTTGGAGAATCAAAGAAGAGTTTCCTATCATCTAAACAAGAATCAAAGGGTAAGAATCCAAGTTATAATCTCTATTTCTCATGTTCTTGAGTTTTCATAGAAAAATTAGTTTCAGTTCTCTATAAATGAATTTTGTGACTAATACATGAGAAAGTGATTGATATATGTTAGGTAGTATGTATAAATCATTATATGATGTTTATAAACTATTTTGGTTGAATTAATCCATTAGATTGTGTTTAAAAAGAAAGTTTTGAGTTTACAGTGAAAATATTCAAAAATGGCTTGTATGTATGAAATTTGATGCCTTAGTTGCATGTAAAACTGTAAATTGACAATTTAATATGTTTGTACATGTAAAAGCAAAAAGAACGAAACTTAAACGGACTGATTTGGTGCTATAACGAATCTGTATTGTGTGATTTCATGAAAATTGACGAAACTTTGAAAAATAGCAAAAACATGGAATTTATGGGTTTAAATTTAGTTGTTTAAGTTGTCAAAATCATGCTATAAGTGTTGGGTTATACTTCTGTAAAGTCTAGAATTGATGAGTATGATTAATTTATTGTTTGAGCAAAGTTTTGGGTGCTCTGTTCTATGTTATTCGCGAACTACAGATTCTGAAACTGGCGTGTGGAGCTGCAGCGCTAGATTTAAGCCTAAGAGTGGGGCTGCAGCGCCAGTGGAGCTGCAGTGCCAGACTTAAGCTTAAAGTCCGAGCTGCAGCGCCAGTGGAGCTGCAGCGCCAGTGGAGCTGCAGCGCCATTTTTAGTTCAAATGGTGGAGCTGCAGCGCCACTTGGTAATTTTTCCCAAAAATGAGATTTTAATTATTCAAGTTCAGAAAATGTAATTGGAACCTAATGTAATAAACATGAAGACATGATTAAACATATAATAAGAGGTTAATAACTTATATTACGTGAGTAATTAATAAGTTAATTACATGACTTGAATCGTTAATTGTATAGTCCAATAACGTGCTCAAGACCGATGTGTGTGATTCGATACGTATATCGAGTTATTGATTAATGTGTATTGTGAACGTATTGATATGTAGGATTTAATAAAGAACGTGAATTATAAATTGTAGCTTGTGCAAGAGGCAAGTTTCCTATCCTTAAACTTGTTTAATATGTTGCAAGTTTCCTAAACTCAAATCTTACTTTTACATTGAGCAAGTTCTTATCCTTGTTTATTCAAGTTGAGATTTTCATATGAGATATTACTATTTTTTTTAAGCATGATTCAGCTATACAATACTTATTCGATTGTATACTCTTGAGATTTACCATTCAAGTTGAATATCGATGATATTGTTGAACTTATAGGACTAGTGAACCCTTATTTATTCGACTAGTCCATAGTTGATGTACGTTCTAAATTCTAGAATACTTATTGAGCTTATCCAAACCAAACTTCCTTTGGTGCGGACTCTGATGTCAAAACTGAGATGAACAACCCTTTAATAGGGGATTATTTACGCTTTAGCGTTGAGATATTGTGCACAGTATGGTACTAAGGGCTGATCCCCCTAAGTACGAGAAGTAGAGTCCATAGTCTTATGACTGTTAAAGGTTTAAAGTATAAACACTTTACAACCTAGGACATAGTTCAAGGTCTTATGACCCTCAGATGTTCTTTTGATTCCTATTATTTATCCTCGAGTCAGAAGTTGAGTTTCTTTATTCAGATGTCTTTGATTTACTCGCATGTTATTATATTGTTGTCATATTATTAAACTTGTGGGCAATCGTGCTCACTCTTGCGTAATAATAACATTGCAGTTAAGAACGAAAGGTCCGACGAGCCTTCTACTAGCAAAGGCAAAGGCAAAGTCAACAAGTGATGAAGACTTGTTGTTTATTTTAATTGTTATGTTTCAGACTTATATTAGAGTTGTGTAAGACTTATTTATTTGTTTATGTTCCGTACAGATGTTTAAGGTTAGTATGACCTGGGATTTATTTTATTTATTACTCAGATGTTGTAACCCCATAAGAAGAGGATTTAATTCTATTTATTGCATGGTTTACATTTACTATGGGTAGATAGATAGATGATATTCGTACAGTGAACACCAAGTCCCGTGGAATTGAAGTACCCGAATTTGGGGGTGTCACAACCTTCCTATTGTTTCATTGATTTTCTCAAATTGTCAAAGAAAGAGATAATCATGAGTCCTATGACTTTGTTCTAGTTTGATTAGCATCAAAAGAAGCAATCCTATCACTAGTCCCTTCAAAACGATGCGTACATCTCACACAAGTCTTCATTTAAGGAGACATTCTTATTATTTCATTAGTTCTCTAAAATTGTCCAAGAAAGAGGTGATTAGGAGTTCTATTACTTCGTTCTAATTTGATTAGTATCAAAAGGAGCAATCCCGTGACTATCGCGTTAAAAACGATGCGTACATCTCACACAAGTCTTGATTTAGGGAGGCCTTCTTATTGTTTCATTGGTTTTCTCAAATTGTCAAAGAAAGAGGTGATTATGAGTCATATGACTTTGTTCTAGTTTGATTAGAATCAAAAAGAGTAATCCTATCACTAGTGCCTTCAAAACGATCCTTACATCTCACACAAGTTTTCATTTAGAGAGACCTTTTTATTGTTTCATTAGTTCTCTCAAATTGTCAAAATATAGGTGATTATGAGTCCTATTACTTCGTTCTAGTAGAAATTAGCATCAAAATGAGCAATCACATCATTATCGTGTATGCGTAGACCTCACACAAGTCTTCAATTAGGGAGACCTTCATATTGTTTCATTGGTTGTTTCAAATTTACAAAGAAAGGGGTGCTTAAGAGTTATATTACTTTGTTCTAATTTGATCAGCATCAAATGGAGCAATCCCATCACTATCGCGTCAAAAACGACCCGTAGACCTCACACAAGTATTCATTTAGAGAGACCTTTATATTGTTTCCTTGGTTGTTTCAAATTTACAAAGAAAGGGTTGATTAAGAGTTGTATTACATCGTTCTAGTTTGATTAGCTTCAAAAGGAGAAAACCATGACTCGCGTTCCTTGCGTAGATCTCACACAAGTTTTCATTTAAGGAGACCTTCTTATGATTTCATTGGTTCTCTAGAATTGTCAAACAAAGAGATGATTAGGTGTCCTATTACTTCGTTCTAATTTGATTAGTATCAAAAGAGGCAATCCGATGACTATCGCGTTAAAAACGAAGCATACATCTCACACAAGTCTTGATTTAGGTAGACTTTTTTATTGTTTCATTGGTTCTCTCAAATTGTCAGAGAAAGATGTGATTATGAGTCCTATGTATTTCGTTCTAGTTTGAGTAGCATCAAAAGGAGCAATCTTATCACTAGTGCCTTCAAAACGATCCGTACATCTCACACAAGTCTTCATTTAGGGAAACCTTCTTATTTATTCATTAGTTATCTCAAATTGTCAAAATATAGATGATTATGAGTCCTAGAACTTTGTTCTAGTAGAAATTAGCATCAAAAGTAGCAATCCCATCACTATCGCGTCCAAAACGATAGGTAGACCTCACACAAGTCTTCATTTAGGGAGACCTTCATATTGTTTCATTGGTTGTTTCAAATTTAAAAAGAAAGAGGTGATTAAGAGTTTAATTACTTCGTTCTAGTTTGATTAGCCTTAAAAGGAGAAACCCATGACTATCGCGTTCAAAACCATGCGTATATCTCACACAAGTCTTCATTTAGGGAGACATTCTTATTGTTTCATTGGTTCTCTAAAATTGTTAAAGAAAGAGGTGATTAGAAGTCCTATTACATCGTTCTAATTTGACTAGCATCAAAAGGAGCAATCCCATAACTATCGCGTTAAAAACGATGGGTACATCTCACACAAGTCTTGATTTAGGTAGACCTTCCTATTGTTTCATTGGTTTTCTCAAATAGTCAAAGAAAGAGGTAATCATGAGTCCTATGACTTTGTTCTAGTTTAATTAGCATAAAAAGAAGCAATCCTATCACTAGTGCCTTCAAAACGATGCGTACATCTCACACAAGTCTTCATTTAAGGAGAAATTCTTATTATTTCATTAGTTCTCGAAAATTGTCAAAGAAAGAGGTGATTAGGAGTTCTATTACTTCGTTCTAATTTGATTAGCATCAAAAGGAGCAATCCCGTGACTATCGCGTTAAAAAATTATGCATACATCTCACACAAGTCTTGATTTAGATAGACCTTCTTATTGTTTCCTTGGTTTTCTCAAATTGTCAAAGAAAGAGGTGATTATGAGTCATATGACTTTGTTCTAGTTTGATTAGCATCAAAAAGAACAATCCTATCACTAGTGCCTTCAAAACAATCCTTACATCTTACACAAGTTTTCATTTAGGGAGACCTTTTTATTGTTTCATTAGTTCTCTCAAATTGTCAAAATATAGGTGATTATGATTCCTATTACATCATTCTAGTAGAAATTAGCATCAAAATGAGCAATCACATCACTATTGTGTCCAAAACGATGCGTAGACCTCACAACAAGTCTTCATTTAGGGAGACATTCATATTGTTTCATTGGTTGTTTCAAATTTACAAAGAAAGAGGTTATTAAGAGTTATATTACTTTGTTCTAATTTGATTATCATCAAATGGAGCAATCCCATCACTATCGCGTCAAAAACGACCCGTAGACCTCACACAAGTATTCATTTAGGGAGACCTTCATATTATTTCCTTGGTTGTTTCAAATTTACAAAGAAAGGGTTGATTAAGAGTTGTATTACATCGTTCTAGTTTGATTAGCTTCAAAAGGAGAAACCCATGACTCGCGTTCAAAACCTTGCGTAGATCTCACACAAGTCTTCATTTAAGGAGACCTTCTTATTATTTCATTGGTTCTCTAGAATTGTCAAAGAAAGAGATGATTAGGTGTCCTATTACTTCGTTCTATTTTGATTAGTATCAAAAGGAGCAATCAGATGACTATCGCGTTAAAAACGAAGCGTACATCTCACACAAGTCTTGATTTAGGTAGACTTTCTTATTATTTCATTGGTTCTCTGAAATTGTCAAAGAAATATATGATTATGAGTCCTATGTATTTCGTTCTAGTTTGAGTAGCATCAAAAGGAACAATCTTATCACTAGTGCCTTCAAAACGATCCGTACATCTCACACAAGTCTTCATTTAGGGAGACCTTCTTATTGTTTCATTAGTTATCTCAAATTGTCAAAATATAGGTGATTATGAGTCCTATACTTCGTTCTAGTAGAAATTAGCATCAAAAGTAGCAATCCCATCACTATCGCTTCCAAAACGATAGGTAGACCTCACACAAGTCTTCATTTAGGGAGACCTACATATTGTTTCATTGCTTGTTTCAAATTTAAATAGAAAGAGGTGATTAAGAGTTGTATTACTTCGTTCTAGTTTGATTAGCGTTAAAAGGAGAAACCTATGACTATCGCGTTCAACACCATGCGTACATCTCACACAATTCTTCATTTAGTGGAGACCTTCTTATTGTTTCATTGGTTCTCTAAAATTATAAAAGAAAGAGGTGATTAGGAGTCCTATTACTTCGTTCTAATTTGACTAGCATCAAAAAGGGCAATCCCATGACTATCACATTAAAAACGATGCCTACATCTCACACAAGTCTTGATTTAGGTAGACCTTCCTATTGTTTCATTGGTTTTCTCAAATTGTCAAAGAAAGAGGTAATCATGAGTCCTATGACTTTGTTCTAGTTAGATTAGCATCAAAAGATGCAATGCTATCACTAGTGCCTTCAAAACGATGCGTACATCTCACACAAGTCTTGATTTAGGTAAACCTTCCTATTGTTTCATTGGTTTTCTCAAATTGTCAAAGAAAGAGGTAATCATGAGTCCTATGACTTTGTTCTAGTTTGATTAGCATCAAAAGAAGCAATCCTATCACTAGTGCCTTCAAAACGATGCGTACATCTCACACAAGTCTTCATTTAAGGAGACATTCTTATTATTTCATTAGTTCTCTAAAATTGTCCAAGAAAGAGGTGATTAGGAGTTCTATTACTTCATTCTAATTTGATTAGTATCAAAAGGAGCAATCCCGTGACTATCGCGTTAAAAACGATGCGTACATCTCACATAAGTCTTGATTTAGGGAGGCCTTCTTATTGTTTAATTGGTTTTCTTAAATTATCAAAGAAAGAGGTGATTATGAGTCATATGACTTTGTTCTAGTTTGATTAGAATCAAAAAGAGCAATCCTATCACTGGTGCCTTCAAAACGATCCTTACATCTCACACAAGTTTTCTTTTAGGGAGACCTTTTTATTGTTTCATTAGTTCTCTCAAATTGTCAAAATATAGGTGATTATGAGTCCTATTACTTCGTTCTAGTAGAAATTAGCATCAAAATGAGCAATCACATCACTATCGTGTATGCGTAGACCTCACACAAGTCTTCATTTAGGGAGACCTTCATATTGTTTCATTGGTTGTTTCAAATTTACAAAGAAAGAGGTGCTTACGAGTTATATTACTTTGTTCTAATTTGATCAGCATCAAATGGAGTAATCCCATCACTATCGCGTCAAAAACGACCCGTAGACGTCACACAAGTATTCATTTAGGGAGACCTTTATATTGTTTCCTTGGTTGTTTCAAATTTACAAAGAAAGGGTTGATTAAGAGTTGTATTACATCATTCTAGTTTGATTAGCTTCAAAAAGAGAAAACCATGACTCGCGTTCCTTGCGTAGATCTCACACATGTCTTCATTTAAGGAGACCTTCTTATGATTTCATTGGTTCTCTAGAATTGTCAAACAAAGAGATGATTAGGTGTCCTATTACTTCGTTCTAATTTGATTAGTATCAAAAGAAGCAATCCGATGACTATCGCGTTAAAAACGAAGCGTACACCTCACACAAGTCTTGATTTAGGTAGACTTTCTTATTGTTTCATTGGTTCTCTCAAATTGTCAGAGAAAGATGTGATTATGAGTCCTATGTATTTCGTTCTAGTTTGAGTAACATCAAAAGGAGCAATCTTATCACTAGTGCCTTCAAAACGATCCGTACATCTCACACAAGTCTTCATTTAGGAAAACCTTCTTATTTATTCATTAGTTATCTCAAATTATCAAAATATAGATGATTATGAGTCCTATAACTTCGTTCTAGTAGAAATTAGCATCAAAAGTAGCAATCCCATCACTATCGCGTCCAAAACGATAGGTAGAACTCACACAAGTCTTCATTTAGGGAGACATTCATATTGTTTCATTGGTTGTTTCAAATTTAAATAGAAAGAGGTGATTAATAGTTGTATTACTTCGTTCTAGTTTGATTAGCGTAAAAAGGAGAAACCCATGACTATCGCGTTCAAAACCATGCGTATATCTCACACAAGTCTTCATTTAGGGAGACAATCTTATTGTTTCGTTCGTTCTCTAAAATTGTTGAAGAAAGAGGTGATTAGAAGTCCTATTACTTCGTTCTAATTTGACTTGCATCAAAAGGAGCAATCCCATAACTATCGTGTTAAAAACGATGGGTACATCTCACACAAGTCTTGATTTAGGTAGACCTTCCTATTGTTGCATTGGTTTTCTCAAATAGTCAAAGAAAGAGGTAATCATGAGTCCTATGACTTTGTTCTAGTTTGATGAGCATCAAAAGAAGCAATCCTATCACTAGTGCCTTCAAAACGATGCGTATATCTCACACAAGTCTTCATTTAAAGAGACATTCTTATTATTTCATTAGTTCTCTAAAATTGTCAAAGAAATAGGTGATTAGGAGTTCTATTACTTCGTTCTAATTTGATTAAAATCAGAAGGAGCAATCCCGTGACTATCGCGTTAAAAACGATGCGTACATCTCACACAAGTCTTGATTTAGGGAGGCCTTCTTATTGTTTCATTGGTTTTCTCAAATTGTCAAAGAAAGAGGTGATTATGAGTCATATGACTTTGTTCTAGTTTGATTAGCATCAAAAAGAGCAATCCTATCACTAGTGCCTTCAAAAAGATCCTTACATCTCACACAAGTTTTCATTTAGGGAGACCTTTTTATTGTTTCATTAGTTCTCTCAAATTGTCAAAATATAGGTGATTATGAGTCCTATTACTTCGTTCTAGTAGAAATTAGCATCAAAATGAGCAATCACATCACTATCATGTATGCGTAGACCTCACACAAGTCTTCATTTAGGGAGACCTTCATATTATTTCATTGGTTGTTTCAAATTTACAAAGAAAAAGGTGCTGAAGAGTTATATTACTTTGTTCTAATTTGATCAGCATCAAATGGAGCAATCCCATCACTATCGCGTCAAAAACGACCCGTAGACCTCACACAAGTATTCATTTAGGGAGACCTTCATATTGTTTCCTTGGTTGTTTCAAATTTACAAAGAAAGGGTTGATTAAGAGTTGTATTACATCGTTCTAGTTTGATTAGCTTCAAAAGGACAAACCCATGACTCGGGTTCCTTGCGTAGATCTCACACAAGTCTTCATTTAAGGAGACCTTCTTATTATTTCATTGGTTCTCTAGAATTGTCAAAAAAAGAGATGATTAGGTGTCCTATTACTTCGTTCTAATTTGATTAGTATCAAAAGGTGCAATCCGATGACTATGGCATTAAAAACGAAGCGTACATCTCACACAAGTCTTGATTTAGGTAGACTTTCTTATTGTTTCATTGGTTCTCTCAAATTGTCAAAGAAAGATGTGATTATGAGTCCTATGTATATAGTTCTAGTTTGAGTAGCATCAAAAGGAGCAATCTTATCACTAGTGCCTTCAAAACGATCCGTACATCTCACACAAGTCTTCATTTAGGGAGACCACCTTATTTATTCATTAGTTATCTCAAATTGTCAAAATATAGATGATTATGAGTCCTATAACTCCGTTCTAGTAGAAATTAGCATCAAAAGTAGCAATCCCATCACTATCGTGTCCAAAACGATAGGTAGACCTCACACAAGTCTTCATTTAGGGAGACATTCATATTGTTTCATTGGTTGTTTCAAATTTAAATAGAAAGAGGTGATTAATAGTTGTATTACTTCGTTCTAGTTTGATTAGCGTAAAAAGGAGAAACCCATGATTATCGCATTCAAAACCATGCGTACATCTCACACAAGTCTTCTTTTAGGGAGACCTTCTTATTGTTTCATTGGTTCTCTAAAATTGTCAAAGAAAGAGGTGATTAGGAGTCCTATTACTTCGTTCTAATTTGACTAGCATCAAAAGGAGCAATCCCATGACTATCACATTAAAAACGATGCGTACATCTCACACAAGTCTTGATTTAGGTAGACCTTCCTATTTTTTCATTGGTTTTCTCAAATTGTCAAAGAAAGAGGTAATCATGAGTCCTATGACTTTGTTCTAGTTTGATGAGCATCAAAAGAAGCAATCCTATCACTAGTGCCTTCAAAACGATGCGTATATCTCACACAAATCTTCATTTAAGGAGACATTCTTATTATTTCATTAGTTCTCTAAAATTGTCAAAGAAATAGGTGATTAGGAGTTCTATTACTTCGTTCTAATTTGATTAGAATCAGAAGGAGCAATCCCGTGACTATCGCGTTAAAAACGATGCGTACATCTCACACAAGTCTTGATTTAGGGAGGCCTTCTTATTGTTTCATTGGTTTTCTCAAATTGTCAAAGAAAGAGGTGATTATGAGTCATATGACTTTGTTCTAGTTTGATTAGCATCAAAAAGAGCAATCCTATCACTAGTGCCTTCAAAAAGATCCTTACATCTCACACAAGTTTTCATTTAGGGAGACCTTTTTATTGTTTCATTAGTTCTCTCAAATTGTCAAAATATAGGTGATTATGAGTCCTATTACTTCGTTCTAGTAGAAATTAGCATCAAAATGAGCAATCACATCACTATCGTGTATGCGTAGACCTCACACAAGTCTTCATTTAGGGAGACCTTCATATTATTTCATTGGTTGTTTCAAATTTACAAAGAAAGAGGTGCTTAAGAGTTATATTACTTTGTTCTAATTTGATCAGCATCAAATGGAGCAATCCCATCACTATCGCGTCAAAAACGACCCGTAGACCTCACACAAGTATTCATTTAGGGAGACATTCATATTGTTTCCTTGGTTGTTTCAAATTTACAAAGAAAGGGTTGATTAAAAGTTGTATTACATCGTTGTAGTTTGATTAGCTTCAAAAGGACAAACCCATGACTCGCGTTCCTTGCGTAAATCTCACACAAGTCTTCATTTAAGGAGACCCTCTTATTATTTCATTGGTTCTCTAGAATTGTCAAAAAAAGAGATGATTAAGTGTCCTATTACTTCGTTCTAATTTGATTAGTATCAAAAGGTGCAATCCGATGACTATGGCATTAAAAATGAAGCGTACGTCTCACACAAGTCTTGATTTAGGTAGACTTTCTTATTGTTTCATTGGTTCTCTCAAATTGTCAAAGAAAGATGTGATTATGAGTCCTATGTATTTCGTTCTAGTTTGAGTAGCATCAAAAGGAGCAATCTTATCACTAGTGCCTTCAAAACGATCCGTACATCTCACACAAGTCTTCATTTAGGGAGACCACCTTATTTATTCATTAGTTATCTCAAATTGTCAAAATATAGGTGATTATGAGTCCTATAACTTCGTTCTAGTAGAAATTAGCATCAAAAGTAGCAATCCCATCACTATCGCGTCCAAAACGATAGGTAGACCTCACACAAGTCTTCATTTAGGGAGACATTCATATTGTTTCATTGGTTGTTTCAAATTTAAATAGAAAGAGGTGATTAATAGTTGTATTACTTCGTTCTAGTTTGATTAGCGTAAAAAGGAGAAACCCATGATTATCGCATTCAAAACCATGCGTACATCTCACACAAGTCTTCTTTTAGGGAGACCTTCTTATTGTTTCATTGGTTCTCTAAAATTGTCAAAGAAAGAGGTGATTAGGAGTCCTATTACTTCGTTCTAATTTGACTAGCATCAAAAGGAGCAATCCTATGACTATCACATTAAAAACGATGCGTACATCTCACACAAGTCTTGATTTAGGTAGACCTTCCTATTTTTTCATTGGTTTTCTCAAATTGTCAAAGAAAGAGGTAATCATGAGTCCTATGACTTTGTTCTAGTTTGATGAGCATCAAAAGAAGCAATCCTATCACTAGTGCCTTCAAAACGATGCGTATATCTCACACAAATCTTCATTTAAGGAGACATTCTTATTATTTCATTAGTTCTCTAAAATTGTCAAAGAAATAGGTGATTAGGAGTTCTATTACTTCGTTCTAATTTGATTAGAATCAGAAGGAGCAATCCCGTGACTATCGCGTTAAAAACGATGCGTACATCTCACATAAGTCTTGATTTAGGGAGGCCTTCTTATTGTTTCATTGGTTTTCTCAAATTGTCAAAGAAAGAGGTGATTATGAGTCATATGACTTTGTTCTAGTTTGATTAGCATCAAAAAGAGCAATCCTATCACTAGTGCCTTCAAAAAGATCCTTACATCTCACACAAGTTTTCATTTAGGGAGACCTTTTTATTGTTTCATTAGTTCTCTCAAATTGTCAAAATATAGGTGATTATGAGTCCTATTACTTCGTTCTAGTAGAAATTAGCATCAAAATGAGCAATCACATCACTATCGTGTATGCGTAGACCTCACACAAGTCTTCATTTAGGGAGACCTTCATATTATTTCATTGGTTGTTTCAAATTTACAAAGAAAGAGGTGCTTAAGAGTTATATTACTTTGTTCTAATTTGATCAGCATCAAATGGAGCAATCCCATCACTATCGCGTCAAAAACGACCCGTAGACCTCACACAAGTATTCATTTAGGGAGACCTTCATATTGTTTCCTTGGTTGTTTCAAATTTACAAAGAAAGGGTTGATTAAGAGTTGTATTACATCGTTCTAGTTTGATTAGCTTCAAAAGGACAAACCCATGACTCGCGTTCCTTGCGTAAATCTCACACAAGTCTTCATTTAAGGAGACCCCTCTTATTATTTCATTGGTTCTCTAGAATTGTCAAAAAAAGAGATGATTAAGTGTCCTATTACTTCGTTCTAATTTGATTAGTATCAAAAGGTGCAATCCGATGACTATGGCATTAAAAATGAAGCGTACGTCTCACACAAGTCTTGATTTAGGTAGACTTATTGTTTCATTGGTTCTCTCAAATTGTCAAAGAAAGATGTGATTATGAGTCCTATGTATTTCGTTCTAGTTTGAGTAGCATCAAAAGGAGCAATCTTATCACTAGTGCCTTCAAAACGATCCGTACATCTCACACAAGTCTTCATTTAGGGAGACCACCTTATTTATTCATTAGTTATCTCAAATTGTCAAAATATAGGTGATTATGAGTCCTATAACTTCGTTCTAGTAGAAATTAGCATCAAAAGTAGCAATCCCATCACTATCGCGTCCAAAACGATAGGTAGACCTCACACAAGTCTTCATTTAGGGAGACATTCATATTGTTTCATTGGTTGTTTCAAATTTAAATAGAAAGAGGTGATTAATAGTTGTATTACTTCGTTCTAGTTTGATTAGCGTAAAAAGGAGAAACCCATGATTATCGCATTCAAAACCATGCGTACATCTCACACAAGTCTTCTTTTAGGGAGACCTTCTTATTGTTTCATTGGTTCTCTAAAATTGTCAAAGAAAGAGGTGATTAGGAGTCCTATTACTTCGTTCTAATTTGACTAGCATCAAAAGGAGCAATCCCATGACTATCACATTAAAAACGATGCGTACATCTCACACAAGTCTTGATTTAGGTAGACCTTCCTATTTTTTCATTGGTTTTCTCAAATTGTCAAAGAAAGAGGTAATCATGAGTCCTATGACTTTGTTCTAGTTTGATGAGCATCAAAAGAAGCAATCCTATCACTAGTGCCTTCAAAACGATGCGTATATCTCACACAAATCTTCATTTAAGGAGACATTCTTATTATTTCATTAGTTCTCTAAAATTGTCAAAGAAATAGGTGATTAGGAGTTCTATTACTTCGTTCTAATTTGATTAGAATCAGAAGGAGCAATCCCGTGACTATCGCGTTAAAAACGATGCGTACATCTCACACAAGTCTTGATTTAGGGAGGCCTTCTTATTGTTTCATTGGTTTTCTCAAATTGTCAAAGAAAGAGGTGATTATGAGTCATATGACTTTGTTCTAGTTTGATTAGCATCAAAAAGAGCAATCCTATCACTAGTGCCTTCAAAAAGATCCTTACATCTCACACAAGTTTTCATTTAGGGAGACCTTTTTATTGTTTCATTAGTTCTCTCAAATTGTCAAAATATAGGTGATTATGAGTCCTATTACTTCGTTCTAGTAGAAATTAGCATCAAAATGAGCAATCACATCACTATCGTGTATGCGTAGACCTCACACAAGTCTTCATTTAGGGAGACCTTCATATTATTTCATTGGTTGTTTCAAATTTACAAAGAAAGAGGTGCTTAAGAGTTATATTACTTTGTTCTAATTTGATCAGCATCAAATGGAGCAATCCCATCACTATCGCGTCAAAAACGACCCGTAGACCTCACACAAGTATTCATTTAGGGAGACCTTCATATTGTTTCCTTGGTTGTTTCAAATTTACAAAGAAAGGGTTGATTAAGAGTTGTATTACATCGTTCTAGTTTGATTAGCTTCAAAAGGACAAACCCATGACTCGCGTTCCTTGCGTAGATCTCACACAAGTCTTCATTTAAGGAGACCTTCTTATTATTTCACTGATTCTCTAGAATTGTCAAAAAAAGAGATGATTAAGTGTCCTATTACTTCGTTCTAATTTGATTAGTATCAAAAGGTGCAATCCGATGACTATGGCATTAAAAACGAAGCGTACATCTCACACAAGTCTTGATTTAGGTAGACTTTCTTATTGTTTCATTGGTTCTCTCAAATTGTCAAAGAAAGATGTGATTATGAGTCCTATGTATTTCGTTCTAGTTTGAGTAGCATCAAAAGGAGCAATCTTATCACTAGTGCCTTCAAAACGATCCGTACATCTCACACAAGTCTTCATTTAGGGAGACCACCTTATTTATTCATTAGTTATCTCAAATTGTCAAAATATAGATGATTATGAGTCCTATAACTCCGTTCTAGTAGAAATTAGCATCAAAAGTAGCAATCCCATCACTATCGCGTCCAAAACGATAGGTAGACCTCACACAAGTCTTCATTTAGGGAGACATTCATATTGTTTCATTGGTTGTTTCAAATTTAAATAGAAAGAGGTGATTAATAGTTGTATTACTTCGTTCTAGTTTGATTAGCGTAAAAAGGAGAAACCCATGATTATCGCATTCAAAACCATGCGTACATCTCACACAAGTCTTCTTTTAGGGAGACCTTCTTATTGTTTCATTGGTTCTCTAAAATTGTCAAAGAAAGAGGTGATTAGGAGTCCTATTACTTCGTTCTAATTTGACTAGCATCAAAAGGAGCAATCCCATGACTATCACATTAAAAACGATGCGTACATCTCACACAAGTCTTGATTTAGGTAGACCTTCCTATTTTTTCATTGGTTTTCTCAAATTGTCAAAGAAAGAGGTAATCATGAGTCCTATGACTTTGTTCTAGTTTGATGAGCATCAAAAGAAGCAATCCTATCACTAGTGCCTTCAAAACGATGCGTATATCTCACACAAATCTTCATTTAAGGAGACATTCTTATTATTTCATTAGTTCTCTAAAATTGTCAAAGAAATAGGTGATTAGGAGTTCTATTACTTCGTTCTAATTTGATTAGAATCAGAAGGAGCAATCCCGTGACTATCGCGTTAAAAACGATGCGTACATCTCACACAAGTCTTGATTTAGGGAGGCCTTCTTATTGTTTCATTGGTTTTCTCAAATTGTCAAAGAAAGAGGTGATTATGAGTCATATGACTTTGTTCTAGTTTGATTAGCATCAAAAAGAGCAATCCTATCACTAGTGCCTTCAAAAAGATCCTTACATCTCACACAAGTTTTCATTTAGGGAGACCTTTTTATTGTTTCATTAGTTCTCTCAAATTGTCAAAATATAGGTGATTATGAGTCCTATTACTTCGTTCTAGTAGAAATTAGCATCAAAATGAGCAATCACATCACTATCGTGTATGCGTAGACCTCACACAAGTCTTCATTTAGGGAGACCTTCATATTATTTCATTGGTTGTTTCAAATTTACAAAGAAAGAGGTGCTTAAGAGTTATATTACTTTGTTCTAATTTGATCAGCATCAAATGGAGCAATCCCATCACTATCGCGTCAAAAACGACCCGTAGACCTCACACAAGTATTCATTTAGGGAGACCTTCATATTGTTTCCTTGGTTGTTTCAAATTTACAAAGAAAGGGTTGATTAAGAGTTGTATTACATCGTTCTAGTTTGATTAGCTTCAAAAGGACAAACCCATGACTCGCGTTCCTTGCGTAGATCTCACACAAGTCTTCATTTAAGGAGACCTTCTTATTATTTCATTGGTTCTCTAGAATTGTCAAAAAAAGAGATGATTAAGTGTCCTATTACTTCGTTCTAATTTGATTAGTATCAAAAGGTGCAATCCGATGACTATGGCATTAAAAACTGAAGCGTACGTCTCACACAAGTCTTGATTTAGGTAGACTTTCTTATTGTTTCATTGGTTCTCTCAAATTGTCAAAGAAAGATGTGATTATGAGTCCTATGTATTTCGTTCTAGTTTGAGTAGCATCAAAAGGAGCAATCTTATCACTAGTGCCTTCAAAACGATCCGTACATCTCACACAAGTCTTCATTTAGGGAGACCACCTTATTTATTCATTAGTTATCTCAAATTGTCAAAATATAGGTGATTATGAGTCCTATAACTTCGTTCTAGTAGAAATTAGCATCAAAAGTAGCAATCCCATCACTATCGCGTCCAAAACGATAGGTAGACCTCACACAAGTCTTCATTTAGGGAGACATTCATATTGTTTCATTGGTTGTTTCAAATTTAAATAGAAAGAGGTGATTAATAGTTGTATTACTTCGTTCTAGTTTGATTAGCGTAAAAAGGAGAAACCCATGATTATCGCATTCAAAACCATGCGTACATCTCACACAAGTCTTCTTTTAGGGAGACCTTCTTATTGTTTCATTGGTTCTCTAAAATTGTCAAAGAAAGAGGTGATTAGGAGTCCTATTACTTCGTTCTAATTTGACTAGCATCAAAAGGAGCAATCCCATGACTATCACATTAAAAACGATGCGTACATCTCACACAAGTCTTGATTTAGGTAGACCTTCCTATTTTTTCATTGGTTTTCTCAAATTGTCAAAGAAAGAGGTAATCATGAGTCCTATGACTTTGTTCTAGTTTGATGAGCATCAAAAGAAGCAATCCTATCACTAGTGCCTTCAAAACGATGCGTATATCTCACACAAATCTTCATTTAAGGAGACATTCTTATTATTTCATTAGTTCTCTAAAATTGTCAAAGAAATAGGTGATTAGGAGTTCTATTACTTCGTTCTAATTTGATTAGAATCAGAAGGAGCAATCCCGTGACTATCGCGTTAAAAACGATGCGTACATCTCACACAAGTCTTGATTTAGGGAGGCCTTCTTATTGTTTCATTGGTTTTCTCAAATTGTCAAAGAAAGAGGTGATTATGAGTCATATGACTTTGTTCTAGTTTGATTAGCATCAAAAAGAGCAATCCTATCACTAGTGCCTTCAAAAAGATCCTTACATCTCACACAAGTTTTCATTTAGGGAGACCTTTTTATTGTTTCATTAGTTCTCTCAAATTGTCAAAATATAGGTGATTATGAGTCCTATTACTTCGTTCTAGTAGAAATTAGCATCAAAATGAGCAATCACATCACTATCGTGTATGCGTAGACCTCACACAAGTCTTCATTTAGGGAGACCTTCATATTATTTCATTGGTTGTTTCAAATTTACAAAGAAAGAGGTGCTTAAGAGTTATATTACTTTGTTCTAATTTGATCAGCATCAAATGGAGCAATCCCATCACTATCGCGTCAAAAACGACCCGTAGACCTCACACAAGTATTCATTTAGGGAGACCTTCATATTGTTTCCTTGGTTGTTTCAAATTTACAAAGAAAGGGTTGATTAAGAGTTGTATTACATCGTTCTAGTTTGATTAGCTTCAAAAGGACAAACCCATGACTCGCGTTCCTTGCGTAGATCTCACACAAGTCTTCATTTAAGGAGACCTTCTTATTATTTCATTGGTTCTCTAGAATTGTCAAAAAAAGAGATGATTAAGTGTCCTATTACTTCGTTCTAATTTGATTAGTATCAAAAGGTGCAATCCGATGACTATGGCATTAAAAACTGAAGCGTACGTCTCACACAAGTCTTGATTTAGGTAGACTTTCTTATTGTTTCATTGGTTCTCTCAAATTGTCAAAGAAAGATGTGATTATGAGTCCTATGTATTTCGTTCTAGTTTGAGTAGCATCAAAAGGAGCAATCTTATCACTAGTGCCTTCAAAACGATCCGTACATCTCACACAAGTCTTCATTTAGGGAGACCACCTTATTTATTCATTAGTTATCTCAAATTGTCAAAATATAGATGATTATGAGTCCTATAACTCCGTTCTAGTAGAAATTAGCATCAAAAGTAGCAATCCCATCACTATCGCGTCCAAAACGATAGGTAGACCTCACACAAGTCTTCATTTAGGGAGACATTCATATTGTTTCATTGGTTGTTTCAAATTTAAATAGAAAGAGGTGATTAATAGTTGTATTACTTCGTTCTAGTTTGATTAGCGTAAAAAGGAGAAACCCATGATTATCGCATTCAAAACCATGCGTACATCTCACACAAGTCTTCTTTTAGGGAGACCTTCTTATTGTTTCATTGGTTCTCTAAAATTGTCAAAGAAAGAGGTGATTAGGAGTCCTATTACTTCGTTCTAATTTGACTAGCATCAAAAGGAGCAATCCCATGACTATCACATTAAAAACGATGCGTACATCTCACACAAGTCTTGATTTAGGTAGACCTTCCTATTTTTTCATTGGTTTTCTCAAATTGTCAAAGAAAGAGGTAATCATGAGTCCTATGACTTTGTTCTAGTTTGATGAGCATCAAAAGAAGCAATCCTATCACTAGTGCCTTCAAAACGATGCGTATATCTCACACAAATCTTCATTTAAGGAGACATTCTTATTATTTCATTAGTTCTCTAAAATTGTCAAAGAAATAGGTGATTAGGAGTTCTATTACTTCGTTCTAATTTGATTAGAATCAGAAGGAGCAATCCCGTGACTATCGCGTTAAAAACGATGCGTACATCTCACACAAGTCTTGATTTAGGGAGGCCTTCTTATTGTTTCATTGGTTTTCTCAAATTGTCAAAGAAAGAGGTGATTATGAGTCATATGACTTTGTTCTAGTTTGATTAGCATCAAAAAGAGCAATCCTATCACTAGTGCCTTCAAAAAGATCCTTACATCTCACACAAGTTTTCATTTAGGGAGACCTTTTTATTGTTTCATTAGTTCTCTCAAATTGTCAAAATATAGGTGATTATGAGTCCTATTACTTCGTTCTAGTAGAAATTAGCATCAAAATGAGCAATCACATCACTATCGTGTATGCGTAGACCTCACACAAGTCTTCATTTAGGGAGACCTTCATATTATTTCATTGGTTGTTTCAAATTTACAAAGAAAGAGGTGCTTAAGAGTTATATTACTTTGTTCTAATTTGATCAGCATCAAATGGAGCAATCCCATCACTATCGCGTCAAAAACGACCCGTAGACCTCACACAAGTATTCATTTAGGGAGACCTTCATATTGTTTCCTTGGTTGTTTCAAATTTACAAAGAAAGGGTTGATTAAGAGTTGTATTACATCGTTCTAGTTTGATTAGCTTCAAAAGGACAAACCCATGACTCGCGTTCCTTGCGTAGATCTCACACAAGTCTTCATTTAAGGAGACCTTCTTATTATTTCACTGATTCTCTAGAATTGTCAAAAAAAGAGATGATTAAGTGTCCTATTACTTCGTTCTAATTTGATTAGTATCAAAAGGTGCAATCCGATGACTATGGCATTAAAAACGAAGCGTACATCTCACACAAGTCTTGATTTAGGTAGACTTTCTTATTGTTTCATTGGTTCTCTCAAATTGTCAAAGAAAGATGTGATTATGAGTCCTATGTATTTCGTTCTAGTTTGAGTAGCATCAAAAGGAGCAATCTTATCACTAGTGCCTTCAAAACGATCCGTACATCTCACACAAGTCTTCATTTAGGGAGACCACCTTATTTATTCATTAGTTATCTCAAATTGTCAAAATATAGGTGATTATGAGTCCTATAACTTCGTTCTAGTAGAAATTAGCATCAAAAGTAGCAATCCCATCACTATCGCGTCCAAAACGATAGGTAGACCTCACACAAGTCTTCATTTAGGGAGACATTCATATTGTTTCATTGGTTGTTTCAAATTTAAATAGAAAGAGGTGATTAATAGTTGTATTACTTCGTTCTAGTTTGATTAGCGTAAAAAGGAGAAACCCATGATTATCGCATTCAAAACCATGCGTACATCTCACACAAGTCTTCTTTTAGGGAGACCTTCTTATTGTTTCATTGGTTCTCTAAAATTGTCAAAGAAAGAGGTGATTAGGAGTCCTATTACTTCGTTCTAATTTGACTAGCATCAAAAGGAGCAATCCCATGACTATCACATTAAAAACGATGCGTACATCTCACACAAGTCTTGATTTAGGTAGACCTTCCTATTTTTTCATTGGTTTTCTCAAATTGTCAAAGAAAGAGGTAATCATGAGTCCTATGACTTTGTTCTAGTTTGATGAGCATCAAAAGAAGCAATCCTATCACTAGTGCCTTCAAAACGATGCGTATATCTCACACAAATCTTCATTTAAGGAGACATTCTTATTATTTCATTAGTTCTCTAAAATTGTCAAAGAAATAGGTGATTAGGAGTTCTATTACTTCGTTCTAATTTGATTAGAATCAGAAGGAGCAATCCCGTGACTATCGCGTTAAAAACGATGCGTACATCTCACACAAGTCTTGATTTAGGGAGGCCTTCTTATTGTTTCATTGGTTTTCTCAAATTGTCAAAGAAAGAGGTGATTATGAGTCATATGACTTTGTTCTAGTTTGATTAGCATCAAAAAGAGCAATCCTATCACTAGTGCCTTCAAAAAGATCCTTACATCTCACACAAGTTTTCATTTAGGGAGACCTTTTTATTGTTTCATTAGTTCTCTCAAATTGTCAAAATATAGGTGATTATGAGTCCTATTACTTCGTTCTAGTAGAAATTAGCATCAAAATGAGCAATCACATCACTATCGTGTATGCGTAGACCTCACACAAGTCTTCATTTAGGGAGACCTTCATATTATTTCATTGGTTGTTTCAAATTTACAAAGAAAGAGGTGCTTAAGAGTTATATTACTTTGTTCTAATTTGATCAGCATCAAATGGAGCAATCCCATCACTATCGCGTCAAAAACGACCCGTAGACCTCACACAAGTATTCATTTAGGGAGACCTTCATATTGTTTCCTTGGTTGTTTCAAATATACAAAGAAAGGGTTGATTAAGAGTTGTATTACATCGTTCTAGTTTGATTAGCTTCAAAAGGACAAACCCATGACTCGCGTTCCTTGCGTAGATCTCACACAAGTCTTCATTTAAGGAGACCTTCTTATTATTTCATTGGTTCTCTAGAATTGTCAAAAAAAGAGATGATTAAGTGTCCTATTACTTCGTTCTAATTTGATTAGTATCAAAAGGTGCAATCCGATGACTATGGCATTAAAAACGAAGCGTACATCTCACACAAGTCTTGATTTAGGTAGACTTTCTTATTGTTTCATTGGTTCTCTCAAATTGTCAAAGAAAGATGTGATTATGAGTCCTATGTATTTCGTTCTAGTTTGAGTAGCATCAAAAGGAGCAATCTTATCACTAGTGCCTTCAAAACGATCCGTACATCTCACACAAGTCTTCATTTAGGGAGACCACCTTATTTATTCATTAGTTATCTCAAATTGTCAAAATATAGGTGATTATGAGTCCTATAACTTCGTTCTAGTAGAAATTAGCATCAAAAGTAGCAATCCCATCACTATCGCGTCCAAAACGATAGGTAGACCTCACACAAGTCTTCATTTAGGGAGACATTCATATTGTTTCATTGGTTGTTTCAAATTTAAATAGAAAGAGGTGATTAATAGTTGTATTACTTCGTTCTAGTTTGATTAGCGTAAAAAGGAGAAACCCATGATTATCGCATTCAAAACCATGCGTACATCTCACACAAGTCTTCTTTTAGGGAGACCTTCTTATTGTTTCATTGGTTCTCTAAAATTGTCAAAGAAAGAGGTGATTAGGAGTCCTATTACTTCGTTCTAATTTGACTAGCATCAAAAGGAGCAATCCCATGACTATCACATTAAAAACGATGCGTACATCTCACACAAGTCTTGATTTAGGTAGACCTTCCTATTTTTTCATTGGTTTTCTCAAATTGTCAAAGAAAGAGGTAATCATGAGTCCTATGACTTTGTTCTAGTTTGATGAGCATCAAAAGAAGCAATCCTATCACTAGTGCCTTCAAAACGATGCGTATATCTCACACAAATCTTCATTTAAGGAGACATTCTTATTATTTCATTAGTTCTCTAAAATTGTCAAAGAAATAGGTGATTAGGAGTTCTATTACTTCGTTCTAATTTGATTAGAATCAGAAGGAGCAATCCCGTGACTATCGCGTTAAAAACGATGCGTACATCTCACATAAGTCTTGATTTAGGGAGGCCTTCTTATTGTTTCATTGGTTTTCTCAAATTGTCAAAGAAAGAGGTGATTATGAGTCATATGACTTTGTTCTAGTTTGATTAGCATCAAAAAGAGCAATCCTATCACTAGTGCCTTCAAAAAGATCCTTACATCTCACACAAGTTTTCATTTAGGGAGACCTTTTTATTGTTTCATTAGTTCTCTCAAATTGTCAAAATATAGGTGATTATGAGTCCTATTACTTCGTTCTAGTAGAAATTAGCATCAAAATGAGCAATCACATCACTATCGTGTATGCGTAGACCTCACACAAGTCTTCATTTAGGGAGACCTTCATATTATTTCATTGGTTGTTTCAAATTTACAAAGAAAGAGGTGCTTAAGAGTTATATTACTTTGTTCTAATTTGATCAGCATCAAATGGAGCAATCCCATCACTATCGCGTCAAAAACGTGTTGGGTTTGTACGAAATCGTGACGCAATCAAATTGCAAAAATTAGCGGAAGCATGGTATATCAGAGTTTAAAAAATTTCTACAAAACCATTACCCGGATCATCCTTTATGCAAATTATTAATTTAAAACGATAAATAAGAAGTTATGGAATCATACCCTTGTAGAACGAAGCTTCCACAGGTACTAGTTCAACTCCTTGTTCTTCGTGATCTCCTTGAATTTCCGGGTTAGATTCTTTTCTTTGATCAACGTTAGCCACCCAAGTGTTTGGCCTCTAGAGGTGATCCACCAAGGAAGAGAAATTATCAAGAAGGAGGGTGTTTGGCTAAACCTTAGTTTTCTATCCTCTATAGAAAAGGAGTACTCTCCAACAATTAGAATTGCATCATCTAATATCTATTATAAGACTTCTCTTATATAGACATTGGTCAACCCTTCTAATCCTATTAGACATGAGATTTCTTTTAATTAATTAAACTCCTTTAATTAATTTAGGCTTCCCACCACATGGGAATAATTAATTAAATTCATTTAATTAATTTGTCTCCTAATCTTATTAGGAATAAATGAGAGTACTAAATATTAAATTAATTACTAAACTCCTTTAGAAATTAAAATAATAATAATTGTAATAATATTAATAAGACTCCTCTTATTAATTTATATTTAATATTTCCAAAATATTAAATAATAAACATTAAGCTATTTAATTTATTCTATCACCATAGATTAAATTAATTATACTTAATGCATTATTACGATTATGCCATTACCTTCTTAAATAATTATTCTTCCTTTTATGGTGTGACCCTTTAGGTTCTCCATATTAAACCGGTTGTGAATAAATCAATTAAAACAATTTTAATCTTATTTAAATAAATAAATTAAACTAATAATCTATTTAAATAAATAATATTTATTCTACAATAGGGATAAGCCTCCCTAGCGATCAACGACTTTCCAGATAATATAGATTTCAACATTAATCATAAAAGAACCTGTGAGTTAATAGTTACCATACAATTCAATCCTTCCACCATACAATGTCCCAATTAAATATAAAACATGAATTTACTGTCAAGTCTTATTTTATTTAATTATATGTATTTCGATTAGAAAATGTACAACTCTAAATAATGCAAATTAAAAACTCCTTTCTAATTTCATTTCACCTTGGCCAAGGATTCCTGGGTTGTCATTTAACGAATCACATAGGACATATCTCCTCTTTTACTAGAGGTGGTAGATTCTTTATTGATCATTCATTATCTCCATCTGTAACTCATGATACCCAAGCATACCCTATATATGCCTTAAAAGGTCTTAAGGAATAATTCAAAGTATAATTTGTTACATACAAGATACTATGATGATCTCAAGTCCAAGGATCACTTGTACAACTATCACATTAGGAATTCCTATTGACATGCGAGTAAAACTCCATTAGGTATTCCATAGCGAATCACGTTCAGTGAACTTATTCTCCAATAAGCACCTACATACTTGCTTTAGTGTCTCCACACAAATGATCATGAGATCAATCATCCTCATCCAATGAGCAAGCAACATATGTACCAATCTATTCGGATTTACTAATCCCCTTTTTAGTAATCCCACGATTGGGAACTATTTAAGTTTTAAAACTTTCTAAGAATTTAGATCTCATTAGCATGATCATCATCATGATTCTAAAAGCATTGCTTAAAACTATGGGTTATTTACATATTATAAAAACAGCAACATGTAGATAATTAAATGCCTTTAATAAATGAATATTTTATTAATAAATAAATAAGATTGTTTACAAAGTACGTGCTTTATCATCATACATGATTGGCTTGTATGCACACTACTATCAATCTCCCACTTGCACTAAAGTCAATCGCCATGGTATCTCATACCCATCTTCTCTAAGTGACGATCAAACTGCTGTTGTGTTAAAGCTTTAGTAAATGGATCTGCAATGTTGTCTTGAGAGTCTACACTCTCCTCTTTCAATGATTTTTTTTAATCAAAGTGCCGCAACACATGTTTAGATTCAAGATGAGACTTAGGAACTATTCCTAGTTCTGTAATGAACTTTTCATCCGAAACATCAACTTGCAGCTTCACTTACAGTTATATACTTTGTCTTTGTCGCTAACCCAGCAACTTTTGCTGTTTGAAACCTTTCCAATTTACTGCACCACCTTTTAAGGTAACGACTTACCATAAAGTGGATTTTGCTGTCGTCTTGGTCAGTCTGAAAACTTGAGTCTGTTTAGTCTTCTAGTTTAATTCAGACCCATCATGTGTCATGATGACATCCTTAGTGTCAGTTAAGTACTTTGAGATGTTTATCACTGTCTCACAGAGATCTTCTCCAGAATATGACTGATCAACATCAAGTCTTGTATATTTCATTGCATACATAATAGTTACTTATGCGATCTCTCTTTTACTGAGGACAATTTTAGAGAGATACACTCCATGGCTCATCATCATGAGGCACCTTTTGGAGTTGCCATGCTAAACGCCTTTAGCATCTAATGAATATACGTTTCCATGGGTTAAGCCGAACATCCTTTTAATTCTATTAATACAGATTTATATCCCCAATGTGGGATGTTCTACCCAAATCATTCATGGAGGAATGTTTAGACAACTTTATTTTGATCGATTTTAGCATAGAATGTCATTCCCTATCAGTAATATATCATCAACATATAATACAAGGAATGAAATTGCGCTCCCACTAACCTTCTTGTACACACATGGTTCATCGTCATTTTTGATAAAATCAAACTCTTTGATTGTCTCATCAAAACGAATGTTCCATCTACGAGAAGCTTGCTTCAATCCATAAATGGATCGTTGCAGCTTACAGACTTGATTTATTCCAACCTTTGAAACAAATCCCTCTGGCTGTGTCATATACACATCCTCCTCAAGTTTCCCATTGAGGAAGGCCGTTTTCACGTCCATCTGCCAGATCTCATAGTCGTTATAAGCTGCAATTGCAAGCAAAATCCGAATGGACTTGAGCATAGCTACTGGTGAAAAGGTTTTATCATAATCAACTCCTTGTCTTTGTTTAAAACCTTTTGCAACCAGTCGGGCCTTATAGGTCTCCACCTTGCCGTCCGCTCCAGTCTTTCTTTTAAAGACCCATTTACACCCAATAGGCTTAATGCCTTCAGGTGGTGAAACCAAAGTCCATACTTTGTTTTCATACATGGAGTCCATTTCGGATTTCATGGCTTCAAGCCATTTCCCTGAGTCTTTATTACTCATGGCATGTTCGTAATTCAATGGATCATCATCATTCATGATGTGTACCTCATCGTCATCCTCTATAACGAATCCATACCTCTCAGGTATCTTCGGTACTCTCCAAGATTTACGAACAGGGTGTGGTATAGTAGGTTCTTCTACTTGGTCAGGTACCTGACTTTGATCCGTGGTAATTTGTGGTTCTTGAACTTCTTCAAGATATATCTTACTCCCACTGACCCCTTCATGGATAAACTCCTTTTCCAAGAAGGCAGCATGTTTCGCAACAAACACCTTTTGATCAGTTAGATGATAGAAATAATACCCTACAGTTTCTTTAGGGTATCCCACAAATCTACACTTTTCGGATTTAGTCTGTAGCTTATCATGTTCAAACTTTTTGACATAAGTGTTGGGTTTGTACGAAATCGTGACGCAATCAAATTGCAAAAATTAGCGGAAGCATGGTATATCAGAGTTTAAAAAATTTCTACAAAACTAGTACCCGGATCATCCTTTATGCAAATTATTAATTTAAAACGATAAATAAGAAGTTATGGAATCATACCCTTGTAGAACGAAGCTTCCACAGGTACTAGTTCAACTCCTTGTTCTTCGTGATCTCCTTGAATTTTCGGGTTAGATTCCTTTCTTTGATCAACGTTAGCCACCCAAGTGTTTGGCCTCTAGAGGTGATCCACCAAGGAAGATGAATTATCAAGAAGGAGGGTGTTTTGCTTAACCTTAGTTTTCTATCCTCTATAGAAAAGGAGTACTCTCCAACAATTGGAATTACATCAATCTAATATCTATTATAAGACTTCTCTTATATAGACATTGGTCAACCCTTCTAATCCTATTAGACATGGGATTTCTTTTAATTAATTAAACTCCTTTAATTAATTTAGGCTTCCCACCACATGGGAATAATTAATTAAATTCATTTAATTAATTTGTCTCCTAATCTTATTAGGAATAAATGAGAGTACTAAATATTAAATTAATTACTAAACTCCTTTAGAAATTAAAATAATAATAATTGTAATAATATTAATAAGACTCCTCTTATTAATTTATATTTAATATTTCCAAAATATTAAATAATAAACATTAAGCTATTTAATTTATTCTATCACCATAGATTAAATTAATTATACTTAATGCATTATTACGATTATGCCATTACCTTCTTAAATAATTATTCTTCCTTTTATGGTGTGACCCTTTAGGTTCTCCATATTAAACCGGTTGTGAATAAATCAATTAAAATAATTTTAATCTTATTTAAATAAATAAATTAAACTAATAATTTATTTAAATAAATAATATTTATTCTACAATAGGGATAAGCCTCCCTAGCGATCAACGACTTTCCAGATAATATAGATTTCAACATTAATCATAAAAGAACCTGTGAGTTAATAGTTACCATACAATTCAATCCTTCCACCATACAATGTCCCAATTAAATATAAGACATGGATTTACTGTCAAGTCTTATTTTATTTAATTATATGTATTTCGATTAGAAAATGCACAACTCCAAATAATGCAAATTAAAAACTCCTTTCTAATTTCATTTCACCTTGGCCAAGGATTCCTGGGTTGTCATTTAACGAATCACATGGGACATATCTCCTCTTTTACTAAAGGTGGTAGATTCTTTATTGATCATTCATTATCTCCATATGTAACTCATGATACCCAAGCATACCCTATATATGCCTTAAAAGGTCTTAAGGAATAAGTCAAAGTATAATTTGTTACATACAAGATACTATGATGATCTCAAGTCCAAGGATTACTTGTACTACTATCACATTAGGAATTCCTATTGACAGGCGAGTAAATCTCCATTAGGTATTCCATAGCGAATCACGTTCAGTGAACTTATTCTCCAATAAGCACCTACATACTTGCTTTAGTGTCTCCACACAAATGATCATGAGATCAATCATCCTCATCCAATGAGCAAGCAACATATGTACCAATCTATCCGGATTTACTAATCCCCTTTTTAGTAATCCCACGATTGGGAACTATTTAAGTTTTAAAACTTTCTAAGAATTTAGATCTCATTAGCATGATCATCATCATGATTCTAAAAGCATTGCTTAAAACTATGGGTTATTTACATATTATAAAAACAGCAACATGTAGATAATTAAATGCCTTTAATAAATGAATATTTTATTAATAAATAAATAAGATTGTTTACAAAGTGCGTGCTTTATCATCATACATGATTGGCTTGTATGCACACTACTATCAATCTCCCACTTGCACTAAAGCCAATCGCCATGGTATCTCATACCCATCTTCTCTAAGTGACGATCAAACTGCTGTTGTGTTAAAGCTTTAGTAAATGGATCTGCAATGTTATCTTGAGAGTCTACACGCTCCAAGGTGACGTCTCCTCTTTCAATGATCTCCCTGATCAAGTGAAATCGCCGCAACACGTGTTTAGATTTCTGATGAGACCTGGGTTCCTTAGCCTGTGCAACTGCTCCTGTGTTGTCACAGTAAACGAGAACTGCTTCTCCAATGCTAGGAACCACACCAAGTTCAGTTATGAACTTCTTCATCCAAACAGCTTCCTTTGCAGCTTCACTTGCAGCTATATACTCTGCCTCTGTCACTGAATCAGCAACTGTTTGCTGCTTGGAACTCTTCCAACTCACTGCGCCTCTGTTCAAGGTAAAAACATACCCCGAAACAGATTTACTGTCATCTTGGTCCGTTTGAAAACTTGAGTCTGTGAAGCCCTCGAGTTTTAATTCAGACCCACCGTAGACAAGAAAAATATCTTTAGTCCTTCTCAAGTACTTTAGGATATTTTTCACTGCCTTCCAGTGCTCTTCTCCAGGATTCGACTGGTATCTGCTCGTTACACTAAGTGCATGAGCAACATCCGGTCTAGTACATATCATACCGTACATGATAGATCCTATTGCAGAAGCATAAGGGATCTTACTCATACGGTCTCTCTCCTCAGGTGTCTTTGGGGCCTGTTTCTTGGAGAGATGTATTCCATGGCTCATCGGCATGAGACCTCTTTTGAAATCTTTCATGCTAAACCTCTTTAGCATCGTATCAATGTACGTTCCTTGGGATAAACCAAGCATCCTTTTAGATCTATCTCTATAGATCTTTATCCCCAAAATATAGGATGCTTCTCCCAAGTCCTTCATGGAGAAGTGTTTAGATAACCAGATTTTAATTGATTGTAGCATAGGAATGTCATTCCCTATCAGCAATATATCATCAACATATAATACAAGGAATGAAATTACGCTCCCACTAACCTTCTTGTACACACATGGTTCATCGTCATTTTTGATAAAATCAAACTCTTTGATTGTCTCATCAAAACGAATGTTCCATCGACGAGAAGCTTGCTTCAATCCATAAATGGATCGTTGCAGCTTACAGACTTGATTTATTCCAACCTTTGAAACAAATCCCTCTGGCTGTGTCATATACACATCCTCCTCAAGTTTTCCATTGAGGAAGGCCGTTTTCACGTCCATCTGCCAGATCTCATAGTCGTTATAAGCTGCAATTGCAAGCAAAATCCGAATGGACTTGAGCATAGCTACTGGTGAAAAGGTTTCATCATAATCAACTCCTTGTCTTTGTTTGAAACCTTTTGCAACCAGTCGGGCCTTATAGGTCTCCACCTTGCCGTCCGCTCCAGTCTTTCTTTTAAAGACCCATTTACACCCAATAGGCTTAATGCCTTCAGGTGGTGAAACCAAAGTCCATACTTTGTTTTCATACATGGAGTCCATTTCGGATTTCATGGCTTCAAGCCATTTCCCTAAGTCTTTATTACTCATGGCCTGTTCGTAATTCAATGGATCATCATCATTCATGATGCGTACCTCATCGTCATCCTCTACAACGAATCCATACCTCTCAGGTATCTTCGGTACTCTTCCAGATTTACGAACAGGGTGTGGTATAGTAGGTTCTTCTACTTGGTCAGGTACCTGACTTTGATCCGTGGTAATTTGTGGTTCTTCAGCTTCTTCAAGATATATCTTACTCCCACTGACCCCTTCATGGATAAACTCCTTTTCCAAGAAGGCAGCATGTTTCGCAACAAACACCTTTTGATCAGTTGGATGATAGAAATAATACCCTACAGTTTCTTTAGGGTATCCCACAAATCTACACTTTTCGGATTTAGTTTGTAGCTTATCATGTTCAAACTTTTTGACATAAGCTGGACAACCCCAAGTCTTAACATGCTTAAGATTTGGTTTCCTCCCCTTCCACATCTCATATGGAGTCTTTGGGGCGGATTTGGTAGGTACCTTGTTAAGTAGGTATGCAGCCGTTTCTAGGGCATATCCCCAGAAGGAAATTGGAAGGTCGGTAAAACTCATCATGGATCGAACCATGTCTAACAGTGTTCGATTTCTCCTTTCAGATACTCCATTTAACTGTGGTGTACCTGGAGGAGTCCATTGTGAGATTATACCATTTTCTTTGAGACAATTGAGAAACTCACCGCTTAAGTATTCTCCGCCACGATCTGATCGAAGTATCTTTATACTCTTGCCCGTTTGTTTTGATAGTAGTGTGCATACAAGCCAATCATGTATGATGATAAAGCACGTACTTTGTAAACAATCTTATTTATTTATTAATAAAATATTCATTTATTAAAGGCATTTAATTATCTACATGTTGCTGTTTTTATAATATGTAAATAACCCATAGTTTTAAGCAAAGCTTTTAGAATCATGATGATGATCATGCTAATGAGATCTAAATTCTTAGAAAGTTTTAAAACTAAAATAGTTTCCAATCGTGGGATTACTAAAAAGGGGATTAGTAAATCCGGATAGATTGGTACATATGTTGCTTGCTCATTGGATGAGGATGATTGATCTCATGATCATTTGTGTGGAGACACTAAAGCAAGTATGTAGGTGCTTATTGGAGAATAAGTTCACTGAACGTGATTTGCTATGGAATACCTAATGGAGTTTTACTCGCATGTCAATAGGAATTCCTAATGTGATAGTAGTACAAGTGATCCTTGGACTTGAGATCATCATAGTATCTTATATGTAACAAATTATACTTTGACTTATTCCTTAAGACCTTTTAAGGCATATATAGGGTATGCTTGGGTATAATGAGTTACATATGGAGATAATGAATGATCAATAAAGAATCTACCACCTCTAGTAAAAGAGGAGATATGTCCTATGTGATTCGTTAAATGACAACCCAGGAATCCTTGGCCAAGGTGAAATGAAATTAGAAAGGAGTTTCTAATTTGCATTATTTGGAGTTGTGCATTTTCTAATCGAAATATATATAATTAAATAAAATAAGACTTGACAGTAAATCCATGTCTTATATTTAATTGGGACATTGAATGGTGGAAGGATTGAATTGTACGAAACTATTAACTCACAGGTTCTTTTATGATTAATGTTGAAATCTATATTATCTGGAAAGTCGTTGATCGCTAGGGAGGCTTATCCCTATTGTAGAATAAATATTATTTATTTAAATAGATTATTAGTTTAATTTATTTATTTAAATAAGATTAAAATTGTTTTAATTGATTTATTCACAACCGGTTTAATATGGAGAACCTAAAGGGTCACACCATAAAAGGAAGAATAAATATTTAAGAAGGTAATGGCATAATCGTAATAATGCATTAAGTATAATTAATTTAATCTATGGTGATAGAATAAATTAAATAGCTTAATGTTTATTATTTAATATTTTAGAAATATTAAATATAAATTAATAAGAGGAGTCTTATTAATATTATTACAATTATTATTATTTTAATTTCTAAAGGAGTTTAGTAATTAATTTAATATTTAGTACTCTCATTTATTCCTAATAAGATTAGGAGACAAATTAATTAAATGAATTTAATTAATTATTCCCATGTGGTGGGAAGCCTAAATTAATTAAAGGAGTTTAATTAATTAAAAGAAATCCCAT
This sequence comes from Panax stipuleanatus, assembly GCA_020205555.1. Taxonomy (NCBI): domain Eukaryota; kingdom Viridiplantae; phylum Streptophyta; class Magnoliopsida; order Apiales; family Araliaceae; genus Panax; species Panax stipuleanatus. The sequence goes on from JAINUT010000876.1 coordinate 102,712, forward strand.
GTCTAATAGGATTAGAAGGATTGACCAATGTCTATATAAGAGAAGTCTTATAATAGATATTAGATTGATGCAATTCCAATTGTTGGAGAGTACTCCTTTTCTATAGAGAATAGAAAACTAAGCCAAACACCCTCCTTCTTGATAATTCATCTTCCTTGGTGGATCACCTCTAGAGGCCAAACACTTGGGTGGCTAACGTTGATCAAAGGAAGGAATCTAACCTGGAAATTCAAGGAGATCACGAAGAACAAGGAGTTGAACTAGTACCTGTGGAAGCTTCGTTCTACAAGGGTATGATTCCATAACTTCTTATTTATCGTTTTAAATTAATAATTTGCATAAAGGATGATCCGGGTAATGGTTTTGTAGAAATTTTTTAAACTCTGATATACCATGCTTCCGCTAATTTTTACAATTTGATTGCGTCACGATTTCGTACAAGCCCAACATGTTTCTCTACTTCACTTCTGAACTCTTTGAACTTTTCAAATGATTCTGACTTGTATTTCATTAAATACACATATCCAAATCTTGAGTGATCATCAGTGAAAGTAATAAAATAAGAATACCCACCCCGTGCACTTGTTGTCATAGGCCCACAAACGTCTGTGTGAATCAATGCCAACAACTCTGTAACTCTTTCTCCTCTTCCACTAAAAGGAGATTTAGTCATTTTACCCATGAGACAAGATTCACAAGTTGGATATGATTCATAATCGGATAGCTCGAGGAGCCCATCTTTATGCAACTTGGATAATCTTGTTTCATTGATATGACCGAGTCTACAGTGCCACATGTAGGTATAATTAATATAATCTCTTTTCCTTTTCTTAGTTTGTTCAATTTGAAATATATTTTCTTGTAAGTCAAGTGTATAAAGTCCATTTCGCAAATTTCCAATACCATATAAAACATCGTCTTTATAAATAGAACAACTATTGTTCTTTATAACAACGTTAAATCCTTCCATATCCAATACAGAAATTGAAATAATGTTTTTAATAATATTCGGAACATAATAACAATTATTAAGATAAATGGACTTGCCCGAAGGCATTGCTAAATAATAAGTTCCTACAGCTAATGCAGCAACCTTTGCTCCATTCCCTACTCGTAGGATCACCTCATCATTGTTCAGCTTTCTACTTCTGACCAGTCCCTTCACATTATTACATATGTGAGAACCACAGCCGGTATCCAATACCCAAGTAGAATTTTGACTTTCTGAAAAATTAATTTCAATCATGAACAAACCTTGATTGGAAGTCGAAGCTTCTCCAAGCTTCTTGTCTGCCAGAAACTTCTTGCAGTTTTTCTTCCAATGACCCGGCTCGTTGCAATGAAAGCACATTCCTTTAGCTGGTTCAGGTTTCTTTTGTTCCTTTTCTTTCCCCTTTCCCTTAGCCTTCTTGGATTTCTTCTTTTCAGAAGATACCTTAGGTCTCTTCCTTTTATTGGAAGAATCCACCATCAAGATATGGTTCTTCTTGGATGGGAAGTGTCCTTCTGCAGTTTTCAGCATGTTAAGCAGCTCAGGCAAGCTGACATCTAGCTTATTCATGTGAAAATTAACCACAAACTGCGAGAAGGTCTCAGGGAGTGACTGCAAGACCAAGTCTTGACTCAACTCCCCATCCCTGACGAACCCAAGCTGTCCAAGGCGTTCAATCAAATTGATCACTTTCAGGACATGAGTCTCGATGGCAGTACCCTCGGTCATCCGAGATCGGAAGAGCTCCTTAGATATCTCATATCTAGCAGTCCTACTTTGTTCACCATACAACTCCTTGAGGTGAATCAACATAGTAGGAGCATCCATATTTTCGTGCTGACGCTGAAGCTCGTTATTCATGGATGCGAGCATGATGCATTGAGCCACAGATGCATCATCTTGCCACTTTACAATGGTGGCAATCTCTTCCTCAGAGACTGTTTCTGGAACAGTTCCAGGGACAGGTGAGTTTAGGACATAAGAAATCTTTTCAGCAGTGAGAACTATTCTCAGATTTCTTAGTCAGTCCGTATAATTCGGCCCGGTAAGCTTATTAGCATCAAGTATGCTTCGCAGTGAAATTAGTGATTTTGACATTTTTAAAATTCTGCATGTGAAAAACAACATTTTAGCAAACATTCATTTTATTAATTTTGCATACCAAAATAAATTTAGGTCTTTATTTTAAATTGGTATCTCCCACTATTTTTATCAAACTATATTACCCTCACTTATATAGTTCGGCAACATCTAATTAAAAATTTGCTAGTGAGAATAAGGATCCCATTTCAAATGTATATAACCTTGTGGATAGCACAACAAGCGATATACAAATAAATAGGTAGACAACTCTTGTCAATTACATCACCATGTAATTCCTTTTATTTTGCCTCTTAAATCATAATGGTCAAGTGTGTGCACATCCGAACTAAAATAATTTAAGTTAAGTCCAGCCTAGCACTTTCATAAATTCAAAAAAGAAAAATGTTCGTCCTTGTGGATAGCACAACAAGACTAGATCGTTCAATTTTCTTGATAAGCATCAAATGTGATTAATTAACATCTTAAATACGCAATACTCGCCTTGTGGATAGCACAACAAGCTCATATTAAATATCTAATACTCTATTAATTTATCATGCTAGAAGGCGACGTTCGATATTCCAAATATCATTTGAACACTTCGGACTTAATATTATTTCTTTGAGGGGTTTGTTATTATTAGTCTCATCTTTGTTTAGCGCGCATGCACATATATATATAAAATACGCGTCATTTTATTAAACATGCGAAGCATGTTTGCATAAAATATAATATATATAATATTTAGCATGCAATATAGAATACTATATTCTACCCGGATTGATTATGGACTTTTATTCTAGTTTGGTTCACTAGAGCCACCAAGTGAACCAAAAGGTCAAACCTAGGGGTGCAAGAATTTAAATTTAAACGTAACTATTACATTTAAACCCGGGCTCCATACAAACGGGTCTTCACGCTCTCCTTGCTCCTTGGTCTCTAATTTTTAAAGATAATTCTAACTATTTCTATTACATTAAACTATTTAATTTAAATAGAAACCTTGATCAACAGTCAAGGGGAAGTACATAGGAGTGAGATAGAATTTTACATCAAGAAAAATTAGAGAAGACGAGGTACGCAGACCCCATTTAATAAAACCCATTCATTCAAACATTCAACTAAAATAAAATCCAATCACATTGGTCAAATAGTCCATAATCAATCTCCATTTATTTTCATACATATCACCATATATATCAATAAATAAATATTCATCTCATGAATTAAAACATTCCATATATATATGAGTATCATTTAATGGGCAATTTTAAATTGCATGAAATCCAATTTCAAGATTAAAATAAACTCTTTATTTTAATTATAAAATTATTTAGAATATAATATATAAATATATCATATTTTTTTTTTTTAAAAAAAAGTCACCTTCTTTTATTAAAAGAGTCCTGCAGGTTTATAAAAAAAGTCCTTTCCTGATGGGTCACCTTCTTTTTGGAGTAAGAAAGAGACAACACCTTTTCTTTGCAGAATTCAAGATTAGCACAAAAAAAAAATTGTGATTCGTCCCAAAAAAAGTCTTTTTTTTTTCTTAAAAAATATAATTTTATACAATAAAATTATGCCCAATAAATTATTTTAAATACATACCCATATGTATATGAAATCAAAAATAAATTAATAATTGCATAAAGATTTGGCTCTGATGCCACTGTTGGGTTTGTACGAAATCGTGACGCAATCAAATTGCAAAAATTAGCGGAAGCATGGTATATCAGAGTTTAAAAATTTCTACAAAACCATTACCCGGATCATCCTTTATGCAAATTATTAATTTAAAACGATAAATAAGAAGTTATGGAATCATACCCTTGTAGAACGAAGCTTCCACAGGTACTAGTTCAACTCCTTGTTCTTCGTGATCTCCTTGAATTTCCGGGTTAGATTCCTTCCTTTGATCAACGTTAGCCACCCAAGTGTTTGGCCTCTAGAGGTGATCCACCAAGGAAGATGAATTATCAAGAAGGAGGGTGGTTGGCTTAGTTTTCTATCCTCTATAGAAAAGGAGTACTCTCTAACAATTGGAATTGCATCAATCTAATATCTATTATAAGACTTCTCTTATATAGACATTGGTCAACCCTTCTAATCCTATTAGACATGGGATTTCTTTTAATTAATTAAACTCCTTTAATTAATTTAGGCTTCCCACCACATGGGAATAATTAATTAAATTTATTTAATTAATTTGTCTCCTAATCTTATTAGGAATAAATGAGAGTACTAAATATTAAATTAATTACTAAACTCCTTTAGAAATTAAAATAATAATAATTGTAATAATATTAATAAGACTCCTCTTATTAATTTATATTTAATATTTCTAAAATATTAAATAATAAACATTAAGCTATTTAATTTATTCTATCACCATAGATTAAATTAATTATACTTAATGCATTATTACGATTATGCCATTACCTTCTTAAATAATTATTCTTCCTTTTATGGTGTGACCCTTTAGGTTCTCCATATTAAACCGGTTGTGAATAAATCAATTAAAACAATTTTAATCTTATTTAAATAAATAAATTAAACTAATAATCTATTTAAATAAATAATATTTATTCTACAATAGGGATAAGCCTCCCTAGCGATCAACGACTTTCCAGATAATATAGATTTCAACATTAATCATAAAAGAACCTGTGAGTTAATAGTTACCATACAATTCAATCCTTCCACCATACAATGTCCCAATTAAATATAAGACATGGATTTACTGTCAAGTCTTATTTTATTTAATTATATGTATTTCGATTAGAAAATGCACAACTCCAAATAATGCAAATTAAAAACTCCTTTCTAATTTCATTTCACCTTGGCCAAGGATTCCTGGGTTGTCATTTAACGAATCACATGGGACATATCTCCTCTTTTACTAGAGGTGGTAGATTCTTTATTGATCATTCATTATCTCCATATGTAACTCATTATACCCAAGCATACCCTATATATGCCTTAAAAGGTCTTAAGGAATAAGTCAAAGTATAATTTGTTACATACAAGATACTATGATGATCTCAAGTCCAAGGATCACTTGTACTACTATCACATTTGGAATTCCTATTGACATGCGAGTAAAACTCCATTAGGTATTCCATAGCGAATCACGTTCAGTGAACTTATTCTCCAATAAGCACCTACATACTTGCTTTAGTGTCTCCACACAAATGATCATGAGATCAATCATCCTCATCCAATGAGCAAGCAACATATGTACCAATCTATCCGGATTTACTAATCCCCTTTTTAGTAATCCCACGATTGGGAACTATTTAAGTTTTAAAACTTTCTAAGAATTTAGATCTCATTAGCATGATCATCATCATGATTCTAAAAGCATTGCTGAAAACTATGGGTTATTTACATATTATAAAAACAGCAACATGTAGATAATTAAATGCCTGTAATAAATGAATATTTCATTAATAAATAAATAAGATTGTTTACAAAGTACGTGCTTTATCATCATACATGATTGGCTTGTATGCACACTACTATCAAAGTATTCATTTAGGGAGACCTTCATATTGTTTCCTTGGTTGTTTCAAATTTACAAAGAAAGGGTTGATTAAGAGTTGTATTACATCGTTCTAGTTTGATTAGCTTCAAAAGGACAAACCCATGACTCGCGTTCCTTGCGTAGATCTCACACAAGTCTTCATTTAAGGAGACCTTCTTATTATTTCATTGGTTCTCTAGAATTGTCAAAAAAAGAGATGATTAAGTGTCCTATTACTTCGTTCTAATTTGATTAGTATCAAAAGGTGCAATCCGATGACTATGGCATTAAAAATGAAGCGTACGTCTCACACAAGTCTTGATTTAGGTAGACTTTCTTATTGTTTAATTGGTTCTCTCAAATTGTCAAAGAAAGATGTGATTATGAGTCCTATGGATTTCGTTCTAGTTTGAGTAGCATCAAAAGGAGCAATCTTATCACTAGTTCCTTCAAAACGATCCGTACATCTCACACAAGTCTTCATTTAGGGAGACCACCTTATTTATTCATTAGTTATCTCAAATTGTCAAAATATAGATGATTATGAGTCCTATAACTCCGTTCTAGTAGAAATTAGCATCAAAAGTAGCAATCCCATCACTATCGCGTCCAAAACGATAGGTAGACCTCACACAAGTCTTCATTTAGGGAGACATTCATATTGTTTCATTGGTTGTTTCAAATTTAAATAGAAAGAGGTGATTAATAGTTGTATTACTTCGTTCTAGTTTGATTAGCGTAAAAAGGAGAAACCCATGATTATCGCATTCAAAACCATGCGTACATCTCACACAAGTCTTCTTTTAGGGAGACCTTCTTATTGTTTCATTGGTTCTCTAAAATTGTCAAAGAAAGAGGTGATTAGGAGTCCTATTACTTCGTTCTAATTTGACTAGCATCAAAAGGAGCAATCCCATGACTATCACATTAAAAACGATGCGTACATCTCACACAAGTCTTGATTTAGGTAGACCTTCCTATTTTTTCATTGGTTTTCTCAAATTGTCAAAGAAAGAGGTAATCATGAGTCCTATGACTTTGTTCTAGTTTGATGAGCATCAAAAGAAGCAATCCTATCACTAGTGCCTTCAAAACGATGCGTATATCTCACACAAATCTTCATTTAAGGAGACATTCTTATTATTTCATTAGTTCTCTAAAATTGTCAAAGAAATAGGTGATTAGGAGTTCTATTACTTCGTTCTAATTTGATTAGAATCAGAAGGAGCAATCCCGTGACTATCGCGTTAAAAACGATGCGTACATCTCACACAAGTCTTGATTTAGGGAGGCCTTCTTATTGTTTCATTGGTTTTCTCAAATTGTCAAAGAAAGAGGTGATTATGAGTCATATGACTTTGTTCTAGTTTGATTAGCATCAAAAAGAGCAATCCTATCACTAGTGCCTTCAAAA